>JACWBX010004470.1:42733-58306 GCA_014622435.1 Polypedilum pembai
ATGTATAAAAGATTTTCTAAAATTACGAATGTTTCTTTTATTTCATAATTTAAAGATCTCGTTTCACGAAAAATATCATTTAAAAACAATGCTAAAGTACTGTAGAAACTTAGAATTAGATATAAAAAATGTTTTGCTTGCAAACAATGACGAAAAGTGATGAAAAATAGTGAAAGGAAAACGAAAGAAAAAATTCTTACGTCAAAGCTATTTTCTCTCTATTTCTGATTAAAGATTAAAAAAGAAGAAAGAAAAACAAAAAGAAACAAAAATAAAAAGATGTAAAAAATATTTTTTAGTTTTTAATCTATTTTTAATCCATAAGAAAATTTTTCCATTTTATTAAAAATAGCAATCTCAACATTGACGAAAAACTTTACTCCTCAAAGCTGTTTTTCTTTTGACACCTACCTAAAAATTATGAATTCATCTGAATTTCGATTAATAGAACTTAAAGATTTCATTTATTATTAAAATGCGCATAAAGAGTTTTAATTTCCCATGAATATTTTTATTATTTTTCTTTTATGATGAACTTCTGACATTCTCCTTTATTTATTATCTTCAATAAAGACGATCTTCTTTTTTTGCTTTTTTTAAAACATCAAACACATTCTTTATCCATCTTTCGTCTCTTTTACATAATTAAATTGTGTGAAGAGTGAGAATAATATTATGTGGAATTTATAATGAGAGGAAAATTAATGAATGAAGAGAGTTTACATTTTTGGTTAATTAATTATTTCAAAGAGTTGTTACACTAATCTTTGATTCAAAAAAAGTAAATTTCACTTTTCCATTTAATAAATCTTAACTCATGCTTAAAATAAGTCTTTTGACATGCAAGCAACAACAAAAGCGACATGCTACAATATAATCAACTGTCATTCAACCTTAATGAACTTCTCATGTTCTCACCTTTCTCTAATAAACTCTGCAGCAAGCTTTCCTTACTTAAAGACTTCATCTCAATGTTACAATCAAAACAGCAAGGCGTAGAGTCATTTGAATGAAATTTTTCATTCTCATTTCGTTTCCTCCTATTATAGTTTACTCCTCCTTTTTTCTCTCTCTCTCTCTCTCTCCTTAGCATGTAATTACACGTATAGCATTATGTAAGTAGCTCCATTTCGAAAAATTTTCCATTAACATTTTTCTACTTCTTCTTCCTCGTCTTTACTAAGGCATTTACAATTTGTGAATAATCATAATCGTAATAGCAAATGAATGAGGGTAACAGGAGGAGGAATACCATGAAAATAAACTGGGGAATTATTTTAATGAAAATTGAAATCAACCATTAGAACTTTATTTTGACTATATTGAAAAAAAAAGATGCTGATTTTATGACATTGATATTCAACTTTGTTAGTCAATTTGTATCTAAATTAATATTTCAAAAGCATAAAAGCTTGTTTTTGAATGATAAAGTTTGAAATGCGATTATTTATGCAACAATAAACAGTGAAAATTTTGAAACAAGCAAGAAATAATTCAATAAATTGATAGAAAGCAGTCAGAAATATTTTTTTATCACCTTTTAAATGCTTTTTATGTGTAGTTATTTATTAGCTTCATTGCATTTAAACCAGAGTCCAAAATTGTTTACGATTAACTAAAGTTGCAACTAAATTTTATTCGATTAAATATTTCAACCAAAAATCAACTAAAATTAAGTTGTATAAAAATAAAACACTATTTGACTTAATTTTAGTTGATTTTTGGTTGAAATATTTAATCGAATAAAATTTAGTTAAATTGAGTCATTTGCAATTAAATTGTCAAGCAATTTCGGACTCTGTTTTTTTAAACTAACAAACTTTGTAGGATAATTCATTGTAATTTCATAAATTAAAAAAGTCTTTTATCTATATTTAAATTAAATTCTAATTTATCAATCACTAATGAAGCCAAAATCACGAGAGAAAATATTTACAGTTGGAAAATTCAAATTCAATTTCTGTTTCGATTAAACATCAAATTCATGTTGAAGCAAATAAGCTTGTACACAGCAAGGCGATAATTTATTGTTTCATAGAATGATCATGATGATGTTGAAGAAAGAAAGAGAGAGAGAAAGCTCTTTTGAGACAACATGCCAAATTAGATTGTTTGGGTCGCCAGTAATACAGAAATATCTCCCCTCTCTCGCATAAATCAATTTAGTTTTCTGCAGGCATTAAATGAGACACAATACAGCTTTCATATGGGACGGAAAAGGCAGAAAAAATAGACAGAAGAAATTCCAATCACAAGAAAGCTTCACAGTATGAAATTAGCTGAAAATTGATGGAATTTAGGCATAAAAATAATAACAGAATTTAATTAAACGCTTAATGTTGCGTGAATAAATCGAAAATGAGGATGAAAAGCTAGAAATAGTTTAACATTTCATTTATACGTGAATAATCCAGCCAAGTCACTCTTTCTGTTATATTTTTTTAACTCAAACATAAAATATTGTTACACACAAGATGTTATCACAAATGTTCTACATCATAGCGTGCTGTGAACGCTTTTTTGCGTTATATTACTATTTACGATAAGATTTTACTGAAAATATTTTAAAGTTTCATATTTTTGGTAAACTCATTCCACTCTCAACTTAATTAGGGATTATTTCACAGTCTAATTTAATTAGACTTAAAGCCGTATCTATGAAAATTACTTTAACCTTTTCTGAAGAGTTTCTTTTGTATCAGTCAAGGTTTTAACACTCTGATTGAAAGAGAACTACCGTCTACAAGAGCCAGCTCTTATATTCGAAACTAAAACATTTTTTAAAATTTTCACTTTTTCTAATTTTTGTTCTAATATAAGAACTTTCTAAAATAATAGCCTTTTTTGAAAAATACGTTAAAAATAAAAATAAATTGTTTGAAAATTTTGAAAATTTCAGTTTTTTAGAATATTTTTTGGAATTTTTCAAATTAAAAGATTTTGCTCTATAATAAGAGCCGGCTCTTATAATAGTGGAAATACGGTAGAACTTTTCAGTTTTTTCACAAAAATATTTGTTAAAAGGTACTGTTTTAGCTTTATTACGTTAAATATTGACAATTTTTCAATGAAAAATTTAAAAAATACAAAGTTCAAAAGTAAACAAACAATTGCAATTGTATTTTCAATTATAATTGAAACAAGAAAAGTGAAAGTTTTTAATAATTAACCAAAAAAGAACAAATTTTACATAAAAGTGCACAGTTAAGTTTCAGTCCGCTGTCCCTATATAAATTTTCTACAACGGCTGATTCTAGGGCAAATTTTTCATAGAAAATTTTTTTCCAAAATCCGCCGTTGGCGAATTTTAACTTGACTGTATAGTTGAAAAAAAACAAGATTTAGGTTTAATTATGAAGAACTAAGAATCTATCTAGCTTAATTTCTTTCTGCACATTGATTTGAGTATCATCGCCTTATTGTTAATCCACCATAAAAATCCTTTCCTATACCCTAGTCCTCTTCTTTTTCTATCTATCAGTTACAGAACTTCCCCTTTACTTCCTTTCCTCAACATACACAATAAATTTTTTTATTTATTAATTTTCTACATTCTTCGCCTCATGTTTCTATTTTTTAGTAACGCTTAATTGAACAATGAAATCTATTGACCGTAACGTTCTCGTAAATTTACGTAGATAAGGAGAAAAAGTTTGGCCTTTTCTGCTGCTCTAATGAAACGATGAGACTTTCAGTAACAAATGCGATCCCTTTTGATGCGTCTAAAAATAAAATAAATAAGGGAAAAACTTTTGTGAGACAATTGGACAGAAATGAGATTTATTCGCATGTCGTGGCTTGCGTAGTGAAAATGAAAAAGATTAAAACTCTCTCCGTCTATAGAACTAATAATAAACTCACCAAATTCACTTACTTAAGTGGCCTTTCTACCAGAAGTGTCTGCAGATTTACTCTTATTAAATCAAGTTCTATTCCGGCTCTTTACATAAATTGCAACAACATGTGGTACCAAAAATTCTCCTGTCATCTCAATATAGATTCAAAAAAGCGTCTCTGTGTGTTGGAAAAGGTAAAATTTATGATAGCGTGTGCAGGCAATACTGATATAGTGCTATATGTACATCACTTCGCACTCCTGAGCTTCTCTCACTTGTCGCCTGACTTTAATATTCATCTTCTCAGAGTACATCAACATAATTTGAAAAAAAGTTTATATATGTATGCGTGAAATGATAACTTGACCTTCCTTCTTCTTTCAAAGCAATTATGTTATTCGTAAACTGTGCGTGAGCTCCATTAGCTAATATAGAGTGGGCGAGAAAGAGAAAATTAAGCCATATGGACTGAAAGAGCAAAAGAAAAAAAGAAATAGACTGTAATTTATTGATAAAAATAAAGCACCATGACCACTTATAGATTTCTATTTCTCTCTCTATTTTTCCGTATCTGTAGTAAGTAGGTGTATATTGAAACAAGGTAAAGAAACTTTAAGTAATTTAAACAAAAGAAAAATAGATTTTTGCTAAATAAATGCTTTTGATTTTGTAAATTGATTAATTTCTAAGCGATTCATTTTCTTGCAATGAAATCAAACAAAAATTCTAAAAATAAATTTAATTTATTAAATTATTTAATGAAAATTGCAATTTATATAAATACCTAATAAAAGTTATTAAATTCAATATAATTCTCTTAAAATTCTCTTTCATCATTCAATGAAAGGTTGATTTCTCGAAAAAATTTTCTTCACCTTGTAATATTGCTGAGCAACGGCCGTGAAGTATTTCGTTCAAGAAAAATCCCATAAGAGAATTTTTCGAGTCATAAAGTCATCATTTCAAGAACTCGCGTACTACAGAAGAAGAAATATTTTTCTTGAAATGTCAAATGGATCATCCCACATCATTCAGGCATTTACACACTTCTTTAACTTTCACACATACACTATATACTCGTTTAAGTGCACATATATCGAAAACTACTTATGAATTATTGATTGAAATTGGCTCTCTCTCTCCTTCTACTTGTTTCTCTCAAGTCATTTATAATGCGTGAGCTTTGGGCAAATGACTCGATAGCGGAAAGAACTTCTAACAATAAACATTATATTAATGATTTATTCTGCAAAATTAGTCTTTGCTTTTATGATTCTCTCGAGATATTGTTCTCGCTCTTATGCTTCTTTGATTCATGAGACATACTGATAATAATGAGTGAAGGGACAGATGATGAAAGTGACTAACAGAAAGTTTTAAAATAAAATTTTTCTGTCATTATAACTCTTCTTCATGGTTTCAGGCATTTTTTGACTGAATTTATATTTTAATGAAAAATAAAGGCAATTTCATTCATATAAATGATTGATTGATAAAAATTACAAACTTATTAACATTTTAATAACTTTTCATTGTAAAAAGGCTTCTATTTGTTTACTATTTTGTATTTTCATCAATTTGAACATGTTTTCTGTTCGATATTTGATTACTTTTATTTAAATAACTTTGTATGCATTGAAAATATTTGATTGATTGAGACTGAATTGAAAGCTGAAAATAAATAGCTTACAGAGATTTTTATTTAATACACTGTTGGAGAGCTTTAAGGTTAGAGATTGAGTAAAAGTAAGTAGCAACAGTTGTAATGAGCCTTACAACTCATTACCCTTAAAGCTTCATCTATAAATAACACAACAACAGGTTTTTGCGTTTTTTTCGCTCTTTTTACTCTCTCGTTGTTTAGCTCGAGTCACGCAATTTGATATTTTTAGAACGAAAAAGCATACTTAAGAGATTATTTAAGAAACAGCATCCGAATAGAGCAGAGAATAATTTTATGACGTCGTTAATCATTACATTACATTCACCTTATATTCACGTGCGTCATAATATAAACTTTAAGCTTTCTTTTAGAAACCATTATAAATATTTTATTACCTAGAAGCTTATTTGATATACTGAGAAACTTTCAATTATTGATTTTGAAGTTCACAAATAATTTAGAATAAATTTTAAAAGGTCTAAAAAATTCCAATGAATAAAAAAAGGACTTTATTGAATGGCATGTTTTTCACGAAGCTCTAGGGGAAGTAATCGAAGACTTTCATGGAAGGAAAATTTTTTGTCACTACCTAGGATATATAATAAGAAGAGAAAATTCAAAGTATAATGACTGTTACCACTCGTGGCGAGTATATGTGTCAACTTAACGTCCAAACAATGCTGAACAACGAACTTGCCGCGTTCGATATATTGTCAATAATTTTCATTTCCTGAAGGGGATAATAATAGGCAGTTGTTAATGTTGAAAGAACTAATTTTATCACGTTTCCCTAACATTCCGCTAACGTAAGCTCTATTCACTTCCCAAACATATCGCTGGCGGTTATCAATGTTAAACACATAATAAAAAAAAATTTCTGTCCATTCTCGGAAATAAAATGCTGCTTATGGAAGTGCAAAATGTGATTACTTTTTTGTTGGTCTTTGCAAAATTTTCACACAAATCAAAATTTAAAGCAAAAAAAAAAAACATTTTTTGTTATCAGTAGGTCATGCGAGTTCTCGCAAATGTCAGTTGATATTGATTCTAACGAAATAAATTATTATAATGAGATTTTAAAATGAAAGCGATGATTTTTTGATAGCGATAATAGAGAGTATACACTCATTCTGTGGGTTTTAATAAAAACAAAATGAAATAAATAATGATTTTGAACTGTTTTCAAGGCTTGAAACTTTAGATTTAAGTTTGAAAATTTTAGAGAAAATGACAAGTTTTATAATATAAAATCCTGGTAAATTCAATCGACCGTTAGGGAATCCCGAAAAAGCCCGCGATATGCAACTACGATTTTTCGAAATTACTTAAATTTCAAAAAGTTTTTTTTAACAAAAAACATCATTTAGTTAGTTATTATTGTTCTTCTTCATTAAAGTCTAATTCAGGTTTGATTTCACATAATTTTAGCTTAAAACTTGAACTATTATGTTTTTGTTTCAAAAATTCAAAACTGTTCGAAAAGGGGTGTGAAAACACGTTTGAAATTTTATTTTTTATGGTCAAAATTTCAAATAAAACTACCAAATATAAAATGAATGTAAAAAAACGAAAAATAATATTTTAAATAAGTGTTTGAAATAAGAGAAGCAAAATAATTAGTTTTTAAAATAAAACTTGGTGAAATAATTGAAAAAAGAACTCTTAAATTTTGTGTGTTTTTTCTATTATTAAAAATTCATCATCAATCATTGTAACATTACATCCACTCATTAAATTATTCAATACACATCAAAAATGTCCGAGAGATATAATGAAAAATATTCCAAATTAATTCACTGTTGTTGAATAAAAAATTCATGCACTTGTATTGATGAAAATTGTTAAAGTTCTTATTCAATAAAAAATCACTCAATCTTAATAAAAATGGATTCACTTTTCTTTATGACAGATGCATTCAATTACAATTCCATAAAATAAACAAAAACTTGCTAACTCGTCCTCTGTTCAAATGATATAAATTTCATACATCAACCATATCAATTCTATTCTCAATAAAATTCCTTGCATGTGCGCTGCATTCAATTTTCAAAATGAAACAAGTTATGATGATGAAAAGTGAGAGAAAAGCCAGTGAGAAAAGTTTTCTATAGATACATACCATTGCATTGCATACTGGTCACACAATTGATAATAAAGAAAAAATGAACGAAAAACGCTCGAGAGAAGCGAGATGAGAAATCTAATAATCTTGCAATATAAATTCTCAGCTCTATATATGATGAAATATGAGATGCCTTAGAAGAAAATGGATATCAGCAATAAATATTGTGACACTAGCTAGAAATACATTGTTCTAGTTGAATATGAAACGTGATAGTTTTGTCGCATTGTATCGCTGCATTCATTATCGATAAATATTTGAGATTTTCCACGTCTCACTACGGTAAACAATAAATAAAAGTAAATATCTCTCCTTAAGCATAAATCTCAATGAAAAGAATAATGGAAGTCTGAGTTAAATGTGATGTAATCGATTTAAAGAAACAAAAACATTTTGTGATAAATTTTTAAATATTAGCACAAACTTTATGCCAGCTAGAAAACATTTTTCTCAGTGTATCTTTCTGAATAAAACACAAGTGAGTATGCTGAATAAATTAGAGACTGTTGTAATAGCATAAAAAACTTTTTAATATTAGAGCATTAATTTTTTTTTCAATAATCTACATTTTAGATTCTTCCAAGAAATAATAAAATATTTCAATCTTGAAAAAATGATCCAACTTGAACTACTTTTTTTGACTGAAATTTTTTGAAACTATTACAGAATTTCTTTTTTAAAAAAAATATTTGGAATGAATTTCTTAATATTTTCATTTCTTATCTAATTGTGAGGAAATATTAAATCATAAATTATAACATATAGCACAGTTAATAAGAATGTTCAGTGATTTCTTAACATTTTTCATTCAAAAAAGCAATTTTAGGGGCACATTCAGGGGATTTTTCGTCAAAAAAGACAACCCCCTAAATTTGAATTTTAACGGTTAAATCGCGTATTCAAATATTCCATTATTTCTTGGTTTCACCTTTTTGCTCTTTTTATTTTATTAAAAATCTTAAGCATATCTATCTCATTCACATTACCATAAATTCCTAAATTCATAAATTGATATCAAAATAACATTAATATTTCAGCATTTTCCGATTTAAAAAAGATAAATGTTTTTTTGCATAGTTGGTTGATGATGAAGCTCATTCAACATGCAATTTTCTCTTTCTTTGTGCATTTCCAAACGACTGACTTATTCATAGTTAAGAGTCATGCATAAATGCAGATATTTTCCCACATTTTACAACACCTCTTTCCATTGTATTATTTCAATTCTCTTTTCACATACTCTATCAACGAGACTACACCATTAAATCCTATTTAATATGTGATCGTCTTCACTGAGATGTAAAATGTGAAAGAAATTTGTTTTTCTTTTTTATTAAAGAAATTCTCTTTAAAGCTCAAAAATTTTCAATATTATGAAATTCAATCAAAAGATTTACTTGAAAATACTTCTGCTTTCACTTATCGATATTTTCACAGCGTATGTAAAAACTTTTTTTTCTCTACCACAAAAGCATGTTCAGAAATTCTCATTCAATTGTATTTTAATTTTCATAAGAGTCTTACAATCTTTTTTTGAATGCAAAAGTAAGAATTATTTACGAGAAGCGTGAAATATTTACTTATGTGACAGCAATGGAGGTAATTTGCATAAATTTCTTATTGTTTGCACTTGTATAACTCATTTTATAACTGGCGCATTTCATACGCGTAAAATATGTTATTGAAAGTGCTGCAGAAACAAGAAATTTCCATTAAGAAATTCTTTTTTGCGTCTTAGAAGATTGCACTCGTCATAAACGTGAACGATTGCTGCATATCATTATCACATCATACTTTATACTTTTTTATTGCTTTAAGCGTCTTTTACGAGTGTAACAAAGGGACTAAATTCGCATTTTATCATTCATAAATGTTTGAATGTTTGATGCATCATAAAAAGATGTGTGAATTATGTATGCAGCAATGAAGTGAAATATGAGGTAATAAATTTCTGCTTTGATTTCAAACAACTTCTTTCTTACTGAACTTCAATTTTATTTCAATAAAAATTATTTATTAAGTTACTAAATAGAAAAGTTTTTCTTTATTATAGGAAAACTTTAATTAATACACGGAGAAAAATGTTTTATAAATGGCATTTTTTTTTCGATTTTTCCCTATAAAGTGAAATTTATAAGCATTATAAAGAAAATTTTTAAGTGTTATAAAATTTTTATAAGTGTTATAACAGTTTTATAACAGTTATTAATTTTTTTTGTGACGCTTATAAAAAATTTTATAACACTTAAAAATTTTCTTTATAGCGCTTATAAATTTCACTTTATAGGGACAAATCGAAAAAACTTTATGTCAGTTATAAAATATTTTTCTCTGTGTACAAAATTCATTTTGACATTTATTAATAAAAATATAAAGTTTATCCAAAGTTATTCAAGTTGAAGAATTTAACAATAATTTTTACAATTCCTCTGAAAATAAGAAATTTTTCATAAACTTTAAACTTTTCTCAAGATTATAATTTTTAATAAAATAAATTCAATTTTACTTAATGCAATTGTGGTTACATATTTAATTTTAAACTTACAATCAAAAGAAATTTATGACAATCATAATTGAATTATTCAGTAAAAGCGCATGTAAAATTGTAAGAGAAAGATTTTTCATCCTTGCATGCTCAAACTCGCGAGAAATTCCCATACGTAATGAAAGTAAGAATAAAAATTCTCATATGACTCTTGATTAAAGAGCTTGAATGGGTTATACTTCCCCTTCCGTTAAATATTCTTACCATTTCATTATGCTTGCTTCGCATATATCTTACATGCAAATTTATGATAATTTCTTGCGATAAGAATTCATTAAATGAACGTAACATCACTTCTAAGATTTGTCTTTTCTTCTTTGCTTATGAATTTTACTTTAAAATTGAATTTATTGTTTCTGCATAAGAAAATAAAAGGAAGAAGGAAAAGATTTATTTGTTAATGAGGTCATAATACTATCATTGAGAGATTATGACAATTGATTGAAAAAGGTTGAATGACAGTAGAAAATCATCAAAGAAAAAAAAGAAACACTTTTCTCGCTTTCTGTCTATAGATGGACTTAGGAAAGGATTTTGAGGATTTGGTGAAAGGTCTATAAATGTGAATCATATGTCAATGATGTAACTCCTTGCAAAAAGTTCCTAAATCAACACTAAATTGTCACACCATCGTCATTTCTTCTGAACATTTGTACGAAAGAAGTCTCTTTTTGACAGGATTTGGAAATAATTTCATCTTTTTCCTTCTTGACGCTCTCTCGTCTATTGAATTGATCCTTTTTTCTTTATCTTGATTTCCTTTCGACTGAAATGAGAGAACTTTATTCACTTGAGTAGGAAAAGGACGTAATGAGATCAAAATCACGTTGTTGATTCGAACAGGTCGCTAATAATTCGTTCAAGAGACTCAAAAAATTGATTCTAATTTGAATGAAGACGAGAAAATGCTGATTTTTCCTTTCCTTGAATGAATGAAAATTTGATAACAATGAAGAGTTGCGTACAAGAGTGAGAGGAAGAAATTAAAATTTACGTCGTACTTGGAGACGCGCCGTCTTTGTTATCATCACAGTGAGTGAAAGAAGAGAGTGCTTCATTAAATTTTAATTGCTCATTAAATTGATTCAATGAAAATTTATTAATAAAAATTTGCTCGCTCGATTTTCCCGTGCTCGCCTATTTCCTCATCCTCGGCTCAATAACTTTTCGTTATTTTTTTATTTAATTTCATTCTCTTTTTTTGATTAATTGAGCACAGCGAGCGTGAGTCATAAAAAAAATTGTGAAAATTAATTAAAAAAGATTCCTATGGATATCAATTTATCATGGTTATTGCTCCAATTTCCAGCAACTATTTTGGTTGTGGGGATTTTGAAGCAATCGAATGAAGTGTCGTGAATTTTGACGCAAAAGGCCTTCCTTGCTTCTGTTGTTGTCGTTTGCGTCTTCGTTTCGGTTGAAAAGTTGGAGTGAAATGATTTTTTAATTGCTTCTCAAGAAATTGACACAAATTTTGTTCACAAATTGCAAGCTTTCCAAGTCTCATTTTATTTCGACGATGAATTCTCGATTCATGCTCAGCTGCATGAAGAATATCAACTGGAAGAGTGTCTAATTGACTAAGTAGATCCTGTTTAAGTAGACAAATAATTAGAAATAATTTTATTTTATATTTTAACATTTTACCAGAGCTCTTTTGCTTATCATTGAAAAGTTTTCAGTTAATGTATGTTTTCTGATTGATTCATCGATTTTAAAAGTATCAGTGAAGAGTGTTTTGCATAAATGACGACTTATTGCATCAATTTTTCTCATAAAAATACTAAAAAAATAAATTTAACAATTAGAGCATTAATATTATTTAATTAGCATTTACTTACTTTTTAACACATTTAATAAGAGGAATATTTGACAATTCTTCAACTTCTCCCATTAAAAATTCAATTCTTTTCTCTATAAAACTCACTTTCTGTTGAATATGTGACATGTTTTCTTGATAAGCGGATATTATAATAGGAATCTGAAAAAAAGGGAGAAGAGAAGTGAAATGAAAAAGTAAACGCTTTAGTGTCAAATGCCATTGACCATTTTGATTGACTCACCGCCTTCTCAAGTTGATTTTGTTGAAATAAAATTTCCGATGATCTCAACATTATCTCATTGTGTTTGTGCAGGATGCCAAGAACATTCGATTTCATGTCATCTAACGAGGCTTTCAACAGACTCACATCCGGCTTAATTTGTCGCATTTGATCGAGTCGCTTCGGTTCAATTGATTGTTCAAAAAAGTCTTTGATGGCGTGAAGTGAAATTTCCGAAACGTTCTTTGACCGGATGTGAATTTTTTTACAATAAACGACTGACTTTTTGAGAAAATCCAATTGGCCATCTTTGTTGCGATGAATCCAGTCATTTTCAAGACGCCACGTTGGATGCATTAAAAGATAATAATAATTCTTAAAGAATAAGAGGAATTTAAAAAAATGATTTAAGCACAAATTAAATTTTATTTCACCTGCATCATCATTATCATCTCCCACTTGCGTTCATCAGCCATGAGTTTTTGCATCAATAAATCTGATTCTTCCGCTAGTCTTGTCAATTTATTTCTCATCTCTTCAGTCTCATTTTTCACTTTTTCAACCATTTCAAGTTTATCTTTAGCTTTCACAAATGCTTCATCTTGCAATTGTTTAAATTGTGGATTGCAAGCCTAAAACATGAAGAAAATTTAATAAGATTTGAAAATATTTTAAGAAAAATGTCTTCATACTTTAATAAACTTTAATGTTTTGCTAATCATTTTATTTTCAATATCTTGTGTTGCGAATAAGTTCATTAAATCTTCTTCCATGAAGAAGAGAAAAAACTTTTTGCGAACCATTTCTCTAATCCTTATAATGTCGCTCTTTACATTGAACTTCTTAACTCGCGGTCGATATCGAATTTCATTGATATAATAAGAATCCCATTCTGTTACTAGACGATGGTAGTATTTATCATTTGCTGTGCCAGTCAATTCCTCGTCAAATGTGGGTGCGTTGACTTGCAATCGCCTTCGAATGTTCGATGTTGACCTCATGAGACTTGTGTAGTTTTTCATGATCTTCATACCCTTTTCCGGATTGTGAATTTTTTCCAATAAAAATGGATCAAAATAGAAACCGCCCGTGCGATTGTCATGTGCTGAAAATTTCATGTTCTTCTTCACTTTTCTCTTCATCTTCTTAAAGGCCGGATCTTTTTGTATGTCCGGTGTGGCTGATTGGAAATTTGATGACACAGTCATTGTCTCGATACTAAATTCACGATATGATGACTTTCGTTCAGTCATTGATTTTAGTGTCACACCACTTCCAGGTGATACTGCAGCTGCTGTCTCTTCATTTATTTTTTGATTTAATCGTTGATTGTATTGTTCGAGTTTTTCGAGATATTTATCATGTAGAAAATCATGATAACGTTGTCTAAAAAATCAAAATTTAAATTTTTATCTAGTGAATTAAACAAAAGTTTAAAAATTCACCTATAATCAGAATCAAACAATTTTGCATTTTTTTCTTCAACTTCATCACGAGTCATAGGCTGTGGACTTGACTCTTGACTTCTCAACAGTCTTGGTGAGGTAATGCTGTTGCTTTTTCGCACAACTGGTGGTTCGTAGCTTTCATTTTCATTCTCAACCACATACCGCTGCTTATTTTTCTCAGCAATCGTTTTTCTATCAAACAGGAGCATATTTATACGCTTCAAACTATTGCCCTTTAAATGTTTATTTTTTAAACGATCACTACGACGCTTTTTTTGTGCATAAACAGCTGGAATACGGCAATTCGAAAAGGGCGTTCGAACTAAACCTAATCCTTTTGTATCTTCCATAACATCGTCCGAGTCATCGTCATCATCTTCAGAATCGGAAGGGATTTGTGGAATTTTCATGTATTCTAAGCGTGCACATTGAGCCTTCATTCGATTTTTTGCTCGTATTTTTGCTTCTACTTCAGCACGACTAAACATGCTCAGTGGCACATAAAATTTTGTTTGATTTTCCATTGATTTATCGATATGTTTGTTATCGCAACGTGTAAAACCGCCATAGAGATAACCGCCAAGATGCTCAGAACCTGGAATTCGCGTTTCTTCTTGTTTTTTCTTTTTTAAATCTTTTTCAGCATAAAATTTTCGTGGTGGTTTTTTGACTCGTGGAAAAATCTGATTAGCTTCACGCTCCTGTTTAATTTGTTGTGCAGAGACAGCTTGAAGTGCTTGAAAACGCTTCTCACGTTCAGCCATTGCCCATTCACGAAAAGTTTGAGGCTCAGGAGTTTTTGCTGCTGCTGCTGTTGTTGAAGCTTGTTTAGCAGAATCACTTCTCATAGCACTCACGATTGTGAGTTTTTTCATTGCTCCCATTGAAATTCGAGGTGGCTTTTTCTTCTCAGTTTCGGGTTTCTTAATATCTTCGAGCTTCAATTTTTCCTTTACTTCTTTTATCTCCTCATCCTCAGACGACGTTGAGCTTACGTGCTTTTTCCTGCCATGCTTTTTACCGATTATATTATCTGCAGTTTGAACTTGTGACACTAGTTCCTTCAGCTCTTGTTTGAGTGGCTTTCGTTTGACTTTGGGTGAAGTTTTGAGCTGTTTTCGAGTGAGTGAATGTGTCAACGCTAAATCTTCCGTGAATGAGACAAGAATTCTATTTGCAGTTCGCATTTTGAAGAGAATTTGATTTGCACTTGGTCGTTGTACATGTGCTTTTGATCTGATATTGCCAGTTCTTTTTCCCAATCCGCCTAAGAAGCCAAGCTCATTTGGCGGCGGATTGTACTGCATGAATGAATCAAAACGCTTATCAGCATAAGGCATTTTTGATGTAATAAAATCATCCGGCTCAATGATACTCTAGAAGAGAGAGATAAAAAAAAATAGCAAGGTAAAGACATTCAGAATTATCAGCACTTTTCGAATCGTTGTAAGTAGGGTTTCCCGATTTACCGATTCCGGACGATTTTCGGTATCGGTAAATTTACCGAAGATTTCCGGTATTACCGGTAATACCGAAAATTTTTCTTATGTGTGGCTCATGAAAAAACTATTTGTGTTGTCATATAATCGTGTTTATTTAGATAAATTATGAAATTTTTAATAGAATACGTTTCTTATAAACACTTAATAACTACCATATTTGGTAAAAAGTTAGTATATAAATGATATATCAAATAATAAAAAGAAGTTTTTTGTGATCCACATACTCATAAATTTCGGATAAAAAACTGTTACACACATGCGAAAAATTGTAAAAATTTTGTTTTCATCAATTTTATGTTCTTATTTGAGTTTATTCAGGTAAATTAAAACTAAAATAACCATAGCAACACACTTTCATTACAAATTCATTGATTTGGAATTTGACTTAGGTAGATTTATATAATAAATATTGCTT
>JACWBX010004471.1:7085-17399 GCA_014622435.1 Polypedilum pembai
TTTTTTCACACACACATTTGTACAGAATTTTTCTCTCAATTCTTTGAGAGAGTAAAAGTGAAACAAAATTGAATTGATTGTTTCATGTTTCTATAATTTCTTGCTGAATATTCAGTTTTAAAGATTGTGCTATTTCAAATATCAGCAAGGTATTTCACTTTCAACTATGTTCCCTTCCCCTATCTCTCATTTATTTTATTCTCTCATTTGTACTAAAATTGTGAGAGAATTCGTACTAGAATTCACCAGTTGTGTAAACTTATAAAATTTTTATACTAAGAAATTATCAGTTGTAATCAGTTGTCATTTAGCTGTTGAACGATTAAGTTTTGGATTCTCCTGCGAAGGCCAAAACAAGAATAATAAAAATTCACTTTTTTCAAGCACAATCTATGTGTAGAAATTTTCAAAGTTTGCAACAATTTTATGAACTTGTTGTCTTTTGATTTTTTCTTTTTAAATTTCCTGTGATTTATTGTGTGGCTAATTTTGTGATAGTAAAAGGCTAGAGAAGAGAAAAAATTGATTTCAATAGTAAAAGAGAAAAATTTGCGTAAATTCGCTTTATTTTTATGGCGAATAATAATTTACTCGATAATATAAACCCCAATTTTTTCGAAGGGGTTGAGAAACTCCTTGAAATATGGTTTGCTCCTAATGCCAATGCTGATTTGAGGAAAATTCCAAGGTAAGAGTAATTGAGACAATTCTTCAAACGCGTTTATGTATGTGAATGTGCTAAAAAAAATATTGATTGTAAAGACTTATCGATTTTTCATGCAGTTCCCTTTTTGCATCCTTGAAAAATTCGTTCGTTGTCGCATGAGAAAGAAGGAAAAATTTACCTTAATATTTTTATTGCAATTTTCTATTTTTTGTTTTTTCGCTGTCTCCTTTGTGAGAGAGAAGATTATGCAATTATATGTCTATACATGTAATACACTTTTATTTTTTTTCTACATTTGCTGAGCATGTAGTGGTGGTCTCAAAGTGATGTGAAGAGAAAAATTGTGTACCGGCAAAATTTATGTATGTGTAATAAAATCAGCTGTAGAGCTGTATATCATGCACTGGCTTAAACTGCCACGATAAAGAAATCAATAATATTAAAATAAAATTTATTTGCTAGAGAAAAATACATGCATGACATAGAAAAGGGAAAATTAAATTTATTTTAATTTCATTTCAATTAAAAGCGAAATTTTTCTCGCTCCGATGCCAATTTTTTTTTCTCTTTTCTCTCATTGCACGCGCATGAGAACAACGAGTGAAGGAAAGGAAAATTCTAGAAATGTAAATTTGCACACTATTTGTGTGTGTGTGTTTGCGTTTTTATAAAAACATTGATAAGAATTTTTCCATTTTTTTGGTTTTCTCTTTCTCTACTTTATTCTATTTTTCATGACGTGTCGTGTTTGTGCATGATTATTCAGGGTATTCAAAAAGAATATTCTATCGTTCTTTTCTTCTTTTCATCCATTTTATGCAAATACTTTCACCGTCTGTTTCTCACTCTTTTATTATGCTTTTATTTCGCCACAACCTGAAATGACCTTGAAACTTCACTGCCTTATTAGAGAAATCCTGAACACATGTAGAATCTTAAAAAAAAATTCAAATTTCTTCTATCTACATGAATTTGAAACTAAATATAGGTTGGAGAAGTATAAATATAAAAAATACTGAATAATAAATCATTTTGATGATACCACACAAGCTAAAGCATATGTCTGTATGTGTTGGATATTGAACTTCTTTTTGTTTAATTTAATAAACTCATTATAAATAGAGATAGATAGAAATTACCACAAAATAAAATTATTATTGGGTTGGGCTCAGAAAATATGAGATGTAGGTCTTCAATTATGGAAAGAGCATTGATTAATTAATATCTAAAATGAGATTGCTTTCAAGTTCATAATCTTGAAGCAATTCAACCTGTAGCTGACAGGCATTAGCTCCAATTAGTTTTTCCAATATATCAAGCTATCACTAGAAATTATTAATTGGACAGTAAAAGTAATTATAGAAATAAAAATCATTTACACGTGTTGTTTTCGTTGCTTAACATTATTGAGTTCTTCATTTTTGAATGATTAGTTGAAAAAATTATTGAATTTTCTGTTATGTTCAATAAACAAATAATTAATATTTAATTCAACTCTTTAATTAAGAAAATTACAAGTATAAGCATTTTCAAATAGTTCAATTCCTGGTAGTTTCAATCGAAATTTTGACCGTTGAAAAATAAATTTCAAACGTGTTTTCACACCCCTTTTCGAAAACATTTGGAATTTTCAAAATTTTCGAAAATAAATTTTTAAATAAATTCAAAATAATTCAAGTTTTAAGCTGAAATAATCAGAAATGAAGCCTATATCAGTTGTAAAATAACCTCTGTTATGTCGACGAACATTAATAGTTAACTAAATGTTTTTATTTAAGTGTTTTGTTAACAAAATTTTTCAAGTTTGAATAATTTCGAAAAAAACGTAGTTGCATGTTGTGGGTTTTTTCGGAATCCCCTACGATCCAATTGATAATACCAATAATTCAACTCTTTAATTAAGAAATTACAAGTTTAAACATTTCTAGTTGAAAATTGAATTCAATCAATAATTTCCACAAATTTTATGTCAAATTTTACTTTTGTTTACATTTTGTTTGAAAACAAAAATTTTCAGAAAATTAAACATAAAATAAGAAAATTTATTAGAATCTAATAAGAAAATTTAGTCGATTGCTCTTATAATAGCTAAAAGAAAAATTTCTCTTAACATAGATCAACCTCACTTGAAATCAATTCCTCTCAATTTCAGTTACTCAATCTCAAGCCTTCAATCTTACGACAATTAATTAATTGATTTTTCTTTCATTACAGATCTCATTGGGACGCATTGTTGAAATCCGTTCGTTGCGAAATCATCAGCTTCACACGCAATGAACAAATTGATGCTTACGTCCTAAGGTGAGTTTGACAAGCCAATTTTCAGTTCTTTTCGAACAGGTTGCGTGCGTAAAAAAATCAAAATGGAAAATTTTCGCACATAAAATTTTTCACTTGCGGCATCATAATAAACACAAGTCTGATCTAAATATTTTTAATCGCACATAGGAAAAAAAGAAATTTTTTCAAAATAAAAAAGAGTGTGAATTGTTTGGTAAACACTCGCTGCCAAAAAACTCTTTTTGTTCACGTTTTAAAAATTGCCAAAGCGAATTGAAATGACGTCTGCAAAGCATCACTTGTGACCGCGAAAAAAAGAGTGATGAACGTTAAATTACACACATGTATCAAATTTTTTTCTGCTCGTGAAATGTTAGAGTGAGAATATCGTCAAAATTCCGACGCCACTCTCTCTTACACGATTATGAATCTATAAATAAAATAATGAATTCTTTTTCTACTTTCGTGTAGTTCTAAAAATAATTTAGCACAAAAGTTCATCGTCGTTTAATATTTACAAATTTTGATACAAAAATAACACTGGATAAATTCTTTCATTGTTAGACAGTTTTCATTATGTAATGCGAAAAGGCAATTCTGAAAAATAATTAATTCGACTCTTTCAACTTGTTTTTGTTTAAATTTTCTAAATTCGTTAAAAAGAATCAAATTTTTAAGAATTTCAGTTAAATTTTTGAATCACAGAATTGCCCAAAAATCAATTACTTTGAAACTAACTCATTAATTTATATTTTTATTGCTTTATTTCCTCACTACAAGTCGATTGAGTTATAAGCGCTGAAAGATTTAAAATTGATGAAAAAAATGAATTTTGTGCCTTTAAAATTTTCCTTTGAAATATAAAACTCACATAATAAACAATTTATTCTTCTATCAACTAGATATAAGAGATTTTAATTTACAAAACTTTCCGTTTTTTGTCTCTGTGTCATAACAATCTCAATTATTGTCTAAACTTTTTATTTATTTTTTTTTTCTTTTATAAAGTCTTCATTGCATCATTTTAAATAAAAGAATCGCTTTCTTATAAACAATCATAATAACTTTGTTTCTATAATGGCTGTAACACTTGCATGAAGGACATAAAATGAGACAAAGTAAATGAAAAAAATTCCGTCATAAAAAAAAGTAAACACATTTTCTCAACTTGAACAAAGTTCTGCTTCATGTTCTTCGATTGACCACAACAATTCACCCAACCGCACAAATATCCATCCTTCTCGCTTTCATATGATGGTATTCCATTAAGAAGGCAATTTATGAGTCGTTAGAGGAAAATTTTGGAGGCAAATGGTTGTGTATGTGTAATGTAGAATGTAATGTTGCAGAATTGATGAGGATTATAAGCAAAATGAGAGAGCAATTTCAATTCTTTCCCATCATTGTGTATAGAAAACCAAAAAAAAATGCAAAGAAGAAGTGAAAAGAATCGCGAAATAGAAAAGAGCGAAGAGCCTATGGTAAAATTAGATTTTTGACTTTGCTCTTGCTCTTTCATTTTCTCATAATATGAATAGTAGACAATGGCCTTGAATCTTCAAAGTTTCCTATCCATAACCTTCATAAATAATTTATAGAATGATAGATAAAGTGATGATGGCTCTAGAATGAAAATTATGTAGGATTATCTTGTTAAACAGTAGCAAGCTCACGCATAAGTAAAAGCTTTGCTACGTGCATTGGCAATAAATTGAAGAATTCTGTGGTAAATGGTGAAAATCTCTCATATCTATCAATGCATTTGTTCCTGATTATAATTCTCACGTATGACATGAAGATTATGAAAAACAGCTTTAATGAAATTCAAAATTTCGAGCATTTCTCCAGTTTCTTGCTAATGTCTTTTTCATGATATTTAAGAATAGACACAGTGATTGATTGTCGGCAATTTCCTAAAACTCAAATCGACCATCAGCCACCTCCACACCATTAATATTAGTAAATCGGTAAACCCATCTTATAAAAAGTACTTTGAAAGCTTTGAAAGTAAATTTATATAAAACTTGAAGAGAAGTGAAGAGAGAAAAACTTTTTGCATTCTCAATTTAATTTCACTTTCTGTGAAATCTCTTCCGACTTTCCTTATTTGTCTTCATTCTCTTTTTTGTCTATATAAGAAGCTATACGGTGAATTGAAAAGGAAACTTTGACGCTAGACATAATTATGATTATAACCGTTTTTCCTTCTTCTTTTACTTTCGCCTTCTCTTGTTGACTTTATGTTTCAAGCATTTATGCAAATAGGCAAATTTTATCTTCATTTGAATGAATCGTTGTTGAAGTAAACTTTCTTGTAGTGTCATAAGTTTCAAAATTAACTTTCAACACAATTCTTCATGTATGAATAATGAAATTAAATTATGTAAATGAGAGAGAAATGAAGAATTTTTTGAATTAATTAAATGCGAGAATTTATGTATTTCTCATATATGGAATGACGAATTGCTTTGTTTAAATATTTAAAAAGCTTCTTGTCTTTACCAGAGAACGAGAAGAATTTAATCTCTAGATTCCTTTTGTAAAAGCTTTTGTTGACAAGAGAAATAAAATTAAAGTTGTTGAGAATTTTAATTGCTTTGCTTTGTTTGAGAGATTAGAGATGATAAAGCGTAAAATCGAAAGTGTCTTTATTCATAATTGATGTAGGCATCACGCGATTATCTATTTAATCTCAAGTTTCTCTTCTCTTTCCAACAGCATCATCATTTATTTCTATCAATCTTTTGTCAAAATATGTTTCTTTTTATGACAGTTACTCCCATGGCTCTTTTTCTGTCTTTCCTTCTTACTGCTTTAAGAGACTCAAAATTTAATGAATTTCTTGTGCTTCCTTTTCAAGTTGATGATGATGATAAACTTTCATGAGCTCATTACAAAAATTCCTTCAACCGTAAAATCAAAAAGACTTGATGATTATCAAAAAATTATCCTTTCTCATAATATGACATAAAATTAAAGACAAAAAATTCTTATTTGTGCTTGTTAAAAAGAAAATAATTTATTTTATTGAAAGCAATCGACACTTTTTACAATTATAGAATCATTTTCACCTCTCATCGCCTCAAAGCTCGAAAATTTATGAAAATGTTTGTTTTTCTGCAATAAAAAGAAGAAAGGAGAAATTAAGATACTTTTTCCGCCATCATTAACAGACACAAGAGTAGAAAGAAGTCAAAAAGAAATTTTCGGTATTAAGATAGCATCATAATTTCCTCACACACATTAAAGAGCGCAAAATTTCTTTGTTAGCAGCAATTTCCCATTAGAAGACGGCAAGAAAGGAAAGAAATTAGATTTTTATTGACAACCACAGCAATACAAACACCTCGATATGTGCTGATGAAGTGTAGCGTATATTCATGGCACATGCACATACAAATTGGCTTTCAGAGCACGATGAAGCGTTAATGTGAGACACATATGTAAATTGTAAATATAAGTCAAATGATGTCTTACAAAATGTGAGAAAAAAAGTACAGGAAAACTTTCGTAATTCCGTCTTAGCATCACTGGCAATTTAATAATAAATTTTTCTTTTTCCCTGCTACTGCTACTGCTGCGATGAAAAATCGTTTGCCTTGTCATGACAAAACATTAATTTTACTCATTCATTGCTTCTTATTTTTCACATTGTATGCGAAAATTGTCTGCATGCGTTGAATTTTCAGTGTAGGTTTTTGCGTATGAGATTTTTATATGACAAAATTTTAGAGCTTATTATGATATTAAAAATGTTTCCAAAACACTAGCTGTTAAAAATGCCCAATATTAGTTAATTTAAACTTATTAAGGAAAAGTTAATCCTAAAATTAAATTTTCCAATTTAAAAGTAACGCTTGAATTAATAAATATGAGCGAAAATTAATGAAAAAATTCCGTTGGTGCTTATGGAAGCGTTTAAAATTGTTCCTTCCAAACAGCAGTCGTCTCTACCGCAACTATTTAAAATTTATTCATCGCTGAACACGAATACTAATCTTTACTTTTTGCTCTTCGCTCCAATTTTAAGTGAGTAAAGCTCGATAAAGCTCTTTTGCTTGCTATTTTTAGCGTTCCCTTTCTAAGACTAACTCTCTCGTTCTCTTTTCATAAACCTGCTGTGTATGGAATTTTTTCTTCATTATTTTACAACCTCATGTAAAACATGTCACGCTAGATTTTCATAGAAAAAATTACCCCTCGTCAACTTACTAACAAGCCATATCGTTGCTCTTCTTTTTCCTTTCTTTTACACATTGGCAATGATAGCAGTAGATATTGCTGAAAAGTCGATGGAAAATTTCCATTAAAAGCTGTTATAGTTTGAAATTTTTTTAACAAATTACCATTTTAAAGAAGAAAATTCAAAAGAATATCTACAAATAAGATTGCTTAAAGTGATTTAATTTGTTATTTACTTTGTCAAGATAAGATAAATTTCAAGGTATAGAAACAAAAGAATTTAAAATTTATTTCGAAAATAGAAAATTTTTGTCTCAAAATTAAGGGAAAAAAGTTTCTTCTACTTATTTTAAGCATAGTTTATGAAGCAATTAGTAAATTAACTCATTCAATACAATTTCAACGATTATTATAAGTTTTTATGTTACTAATCATTGTATATTTTTCGAAAATTTGATAATTTTTATTACAAATTTCAGAGTTGTAAAAGTAGAATCTATTTTTTAGCTTTTGGCTACTTTCTACAGTAAATTTTGGCTACTGGCAACGGACCAGTAGATTAAAAACTCTGTCAAATTTTACAAAACTCAAAAAATTTGTTTACAAAAAAAAATTATTTCCATATACAGATAGAGAACTCAACTTTAACAAGATAAAATACTTCTTACTAAGATATTTGAATTTTTAAGGAAAAATCTATTCATTCTTGATCTAAAATTCTTTTTGAATGAAACAAAGATGAATGAGATTGAAAAAATTCTACGAAATATCTCATTTTGATTGCATTGTTTGTTTTCATTAATACGCAAAAGAAATTTCAATAGGAAAGACTACTAACAAAAGCTTTTCTTTTGATGATCTCAAACAAGCTTTCTTTTCTCTTTGAACTTTTGTCTTCTATGACCTTGTCTCCACCCTCAGTTCTTGCTTCTGTAAACGGTGATAACAATGAAAAGAGAGGATGTTTTTAAATAGCAACTGAAATAATCAGAACATTTCCTATCCTTTTCACTAAATACACAAAGCAAGATTTTTTCCCATGCATAGCATATCTTTACGTTTCCCTTTTATTCTCTCATTGAAAAATTTTCCCTTACGTTTAAAAATCTTTTGCTAAAAATGTTGAGTGTGTAATAATGTAGAAAATGCAGGAAAAAGCAAACTCCATGACTTGAATTTTTTAACCGTCTTCAGATATCTCGAATGTATAAGATTTCGATTACTAAATATGAAATTATAATGAGAAAAATAATGCGTTGTTGATGTGGTCTAAAGGCTTTTTTTTATATTTGTTTTGACAATTTGATTAAAGTTTGACAACTTTCTTTTTTTGGTTCACCTGAATTTGACAGCTAATCTCAAAGTTTAAGCTAGAAATTTTAACTTTACCTTTACTTAGTATTGATACCAAAAATATCACCCTTTTTTCATTAATATTTCATATTCACATGCTTCTGCAACTTTTAGGACCATAATAAAAAAGTCATGTTAGGCCACACCACCAAGTTCTAATATAATATTCGCAACAACATCTAAAATGAAGCAATTCTGAACGCCAATAAAAATCAATGGAGCAGTCAAAGCGGTGAAATAAAATATGATAATAGAACACACACGAAGACTTTTTCATTTTAAAAATTCATTCAAAAACTTTCCTGCACGTCGAAGAGAGAGAGAGAAGCAGAGATAAAAAAGTTGAGAGCAGAACGATTGGTGGCAAGAAGAATAGTCAATTTGATAGCTCCATTCAACGAGCTATAAATAAGACAGAAATAAGAAATTTTTCCACATTATTCTTTTCTTTTTAGCCTAAAGCTACCGCAAACCTAAGCACATTCTTTCTTATGTTCATGTTTAACAATAAAATTTAGGATAATCATCAATGTAAAAGATTTCGATGAGGTTTTCTTAAGAATTCTTTTTCTACAAATTGAATTGAATGAATTTTATATAATTTCTTTTCGAAATCATCGAAATTCTTGTACATCTTTGTCACATAATATATCTCAATTTCCCAAGCAAGACGATGAGAAATGAGAAAAGTCTGATCAAAAATGTAATAATAATCCTTCGTTGATGTATCATGTAGAATTCAGTATCGATCGTCACAGATGATTTATTGTGCGCACGCAAGATTTCGACTTCAATTTCTTCTCACTGCTTACGTTCGTAAAGGCGGAAAGAGAATTGTATTTTTATCATGGCAAATTGTGTATGAATTGTGCAGAAAAAATTTAGTGTGTGCTAAGTAACTGAATCGTACGAAATTCATTGCGTGGGAAAAATCGATTAGAATTAATTTTTTTCCTTATCACAATTTAGATTCTTGAACATGAACCTCACAATGTTATGGCAAATGTAAAATGAATATCGATTTTGATTGTGGTCAGTTTGAATGCTGAAGGACATAAATTTATACTGTAGGGAAATAAAAATATTACTCAAATCCTGCTTATGGCTTAATTTACACTCAAAAAGCTTTTGAAACAGAATTTATTCGTCTTATGTGCTGACTCTCATTTTCTTTTATTCTATTATTCTGTCTCTGTGAATGGTAAAAAAGAGGAAAGCTTTACGAAAGTGAGAGTTTTTTATACACAGTAGGAGTGCTGATAAAAGTGAAACACACTGTGTGTTCACGTTTATTTCTCTCCCTCTTATGCTTTTACACGCTCGAGTTGATCAAAAATTTTATATTTTTTTATCAAATTGAAAATCAAAATAAAATTTGTCTACCATTTTGTTAGATTCAAATTTTATACAAACATCATAAAAATTATGCAAGAGCGAGTCTAAAAAAGAGAACATCTGATAGTCCATTTTATCTATTGCTGTATTTGAGCTTTTCATTATTTAAATGAAGAGAAACGCTCAAAATGCTAAATTTTTATCCTTCCATTATTCATAATTCTCTTGAAGCAGTCGTTTAGTTCCCTTTTTAGCGCATTTTTGGTATCAAAAAGGCAGCTTATACATTCACTTTGTTCGGCTGGCTGGCTGGCTGGGTGAGGCGCGAGATCTCGAAAACTATAATAGCTAGAGACTTACGGTTTTTTATGTTTGTTTTGTGCTATCGAGTTATTGGCGTATCACTTTATTAGAAACAAATTTTTCATATTGAAAATTGTAAACAAAAATTTTTTGCGGCTACGCGTTTTTTTCGCGCCAATTTTAAATTTAAGTGA
>JACWBX010004472.1:0-12829 GCA_014622435.1 Polypedilum pembai
AATAGAAAATGCGCAATCAAAATCAAAAATGTGATGCAGATTTCTTAACTTTTTTAAAAGTAACCGAATTTTATTCTGTTTGTAAATAAAAATAACTGAAACAAGCTGAAAATTTTGGTTTGAATTTACGAAAATTACGAAGGATTTCGAAAATTAAAATTCTTTCGTAAAAGCTGTCACCCCATCGTAGATTCTTGATGTTTTTTTAGCAAGGGGGAAAATAATTTTGACGAAAGATGCAAAAAGTCGAAAGAAGCAAGAAGTTACGAAACAAATGATGCAAAAAAGATTTTTAAAATTGCAACGAAATTTTTGTTTGTAAACAATGATGAAAATGACAAAAGAAAAATTATTTCGTCAAAGCAGTTTTCCCTTATATTTTATAAATTGCAAGCATAAGCTTTTGATTTTTGGTGGCTCATAAAAGAAGTGGATTTCGATTAGCTTTGACACGCACAGAAATAGGAAGAAAAAGCAAGTTTATGAAGTTATAAAAGCTCATAAATCATAGCAAGCGACAAGAACGATGACCATAGATCAAATGCTATTGTATTGATCTAATAACTCACTTAAATTTTGATTATTTACGAAACAACTAATTACAAATCAATATTTGTTCTATAATGACTTTCTCAAGGACAATAAAATTTTATCACTTTCATCATTTACTCGCTCTTTAATGGACCATTGATTTTATTAACCTTACCTATTATAGCAGTGATAATTAAGAAACTTCTACTGCCACCATTTCAATCTCACACCAACAACAAAATGCTTTTTTTGGATAATTTAATGACACAGACAGTAATAAAATAAGTTTTTCTCGAGTAGATGTTTAATAAGTGAAAGCTTTCATGTTTCTCGTTTTGCTTATTACTCTTGTTAATTTATGATCAATTAGGATTTTTTATGTCTCTCGCGCAATTAATGGATGTTGATTTTCGCTATATCATGTTTTATGTCCCATGCTACTAAGCATAAGCAAGAGTTGAGTCATTAATTTAATAAATCCACCTTACTCTCTCTTTCTTAATTACTTCTCTCAAGTATAAGAAACATGATTAAGTTTGACATCAATGGTGGAAAGTTTTAAGAAATATTTTCTTACTTTTCGCATGTCATCTCTTCTTCTGCGTTGTACTTAAATATTATTTGTCTTGTAATATCAACTTTCATTGACATCTTATCCTTTTTTGGCATAAAATTTATTGATTCTTCTTCCGACATCACATTCAATACAATGTAAATAAGCAGCTTAAGTTCCTTTACTTACATTCATTGTTGTGCAAAATTGTATTGACTTTCATTTATTTCACACATGTATCACAGCATGCGTAAAAAGTTGACGTAAATGATGATTGAAAAGGAAAAAAATAAAATTTTAATTTGGAAAAAAATTTCCCAAAATGCTGCATTTCACTTTCAATTGAAAAGAAAAATATAAGCGATGGAAGGATGGCGAAAGAGATGCTTAAAGGTTTATTGGCTGATATTTTTAGAAATGAATTTGAGCTAAAAAATACTTCAAAGAGCAACAATTTCAAGCTTATTGAAATTGAAAATATCATTTGATAAATCTTTCTTAATTTAAGTAGAAAATCTCTTGAAGAATTATTAATTTCTAAGAAAATGTAAATTCTTCTATTAAAAGAAAACAAACATTTAAGTAACGTTAAATATTTGTTTTGCTACTTGTAGGTGTGTAGCATAATAATACCATCGTAAAAGTTTCATATTAACTTTCCAACAATAAACAAAGTTTGAAGCACAAAAAAACGAAAGAAAATGATGAGTTTGGGTGTGTACAGAATGGTGAAAAAAATCTCAATATTTCAATGAGATTTACACGGAAGGAAGGAAAAGGAATGTTATTAAGGTTGATAACCTAAATAGAAACACAAAAGTAGCACATTGATGCTGCATTATCAGCAAATGAAATTGAAAAGCCTTAGGAGAGGTCAAGATAACGCCCAAGCAATGAATCACTTGTGTAGTAAACAAAATTTTCTTAATAGATTTTTAAAATAGATTATTGCAATACTATGGAATTTTAGAGAGCATTGCTTCAATTATCTCTTTTTAAAAATTAAACCTTTAACCCTCTGCACATCTCATTAACATTCAAACGTATCTCTTATCAAACAAAAATTCACATGGTGATAGACATTACTCTCGGGGCGTCTACATCAGCAAATATTTTATTGTCCCATAAAAATGGAAATAGAATTTCGTGCCTAGCATTATTAACAAATATTTTGAATGACATATTTTCAAAATTAAACAGAGATTAAATTTTTTCTACCTTAATAAATTCCATGTTGCAAATGTTCTAGATTTATTTAATGTTAAAGTTCAAAAAACTCTCATTAAATATTTAAAATCTCAGTACTTGCAGCTATAATTAAATTTTTTGCATTTTTATCGAAAGAATGTTGAACTTTTCCAGCTTCTGCTGCTTGTTGCTGTTTTTGTTTGTTTAAATTTAAAACAATAAAAATGTAAATTTTATATTCATGAACTTAATTTAATAATTAATTAAACAATTAAATGTCACATTCTGACCATATCTCATTATTTACAGATTAAACTCTAATTTATTTTTCATCGAAAGAAAATATTTATATAATTGAGAAAAAACAAAACTATTTGGTTACACAAAATTTGTTAGGGAGCAAAAGTCTGTAAGCAATCAGCAAAAAACAACAAAATTGTGTGCTGTGTGCAACTGAACTGAACTTTCTCTCCAGATAATATTGATTTTTTTCATTCTCTTATGACGTCGTATATTTGAAATTCATAAATAAGAGTTTTGACCTTCACAATGAACAAAAATAGCATTTTCTGACAATTTAGGATTTTCAGCTCGATATTTAATGCTAATGCACTTAAAATTTGTAATACGACATCGTTTTTTTCTTACAAAAATGTAATCGCACACCTAGACAAAAATTTCGCTTGCTCACACAACTTTTGGTCGCTTTAAACTGATATTTATCGCTTATTACTGGAAAATAAAATAAATAATGACGACAAAAGATGAAATTTCTGAAAATTATCAGTAATTAGTAACCAAGCTTCAATTCTATCGTCACAAATATAGATTACGGATGCTGAATAAGCATGTGCTTCGTTCGTGTATAATGAATGACGTGCTGTGATGGCACTTTACCAAAAAAAAATTATAGTTTGACCTTTGTACTAATTAATGAACACTTTTTGATTCTATTACAGTGAGAGCAGCATGTTTGTCTCCAAGCGACGCTGGATTTTGAAGACATGTGGTACAACCACACCTCTTCAATGCTTGGAACCATTGTTGCAGATGGCATTCGAAATTGGCGGCTACTCTGAAATTGAAGATTTGTTTTATTCGCGCAAAAATTACAAAAAGCCAGAACTGCAGGTTTCACCACATCGTGGATTTGAAGAAGAAGTCGCTTTTCTCGATCAATTTTTCGACGACGGTCGCGCCTATTGCTTGGGTTCGGTCAACCGCGATTGTTGGTATTTGTACACTCTCAGCAGACGTGGTGTGGGTGAGGCATTAGTCAATGAAATGTCGCTTGCCAACAACATGCTTATTGAGTCACTTGAGGTACCAGATCCTGATCAAACAATTGAAGTGTTGATGACTGACTTGGATCCAAAAGTCATGGCAATTTTTACCAAGCCAAATTCAGTTGATGCAAAGGACGCAACTCTTGTAAGTTTAAAATATTTTATAAAGTTAAAGAAAATTTTTATTCATAAATTGCACATTTTACAGCAATCTGGAATTAACAAGATCATTCCAGGAATGATAATCGATGACTATCTCTTCGACCCATGCGGCTATTCGATGAATGGAGTTTCAAAAAACGTAAGTAGCTCATTATTTTAACTCATTATCAACAATAAAAATTAATCTACATTTTCTCTCTCCCTTTTCCTCCTTGCGCTCACTTTCGGGTGATGAAAAACCTGGAAACTTATTTTAATTTGTTTCCCACTTTTTTTGAACATTTTTAAAATCGAATAAAAAATAGATTGGAAAGATGTATAGTGAAGTAAGTGCCAAGTTTTTTGTGTGTTAATTCTATTTCTGCTTAGTTTGCACTATTTTGACCCATTATACATTGTTTTATGCATTATTTTATGTGAAATATAAATTTTTTCTTTAATTTATTGCTTCACTAAAAGTAAAAACATTTTAGCAGCAAAAAATCTTTTGTGTGAAATTTTTAGATTGATTCATGAGATTTTTGAGACATTATTGTTAAAAAAAAGCATTCATTTGTGAGCACATTAGGATGAGACTGATATGCTTTAAAAAAAAGTTTATTCCTAATGATAAATGGATTTACTCATCACATTAATGCTTATTTGCTGAAAATTCTACTTACTGAACATATATGCATATAGCAGATGTCTTTCTGTCTCATGAGTCATTGTAGACTTTCGTATTTTGCTTAGTAGTACGCTTTTAGTTCTCATGCTTTTTTGCTTATTTATTTTCATTAGTATTTTTTTTGGCAAAGGAAATGGCTCAATACAAAGAAACTTCTCATCAATAATTTCCTTTGTGTTTTCTTAATTTTGTTTGTGTTCATCTCTTGGCATTTAGCATAGCTTTGAAAGAATTTTTCAAGAAAAATTCTAGAAACAAATTTCAAAATTACTGAACTTTTAAAATTTAAACAATTAATCGTAACCAACTTCAATTTGTTTACAATTTTCAAAATAAAGTTTAAAAATTTCTTGTAATTTTTAAAGGTTCATTAAATTTCAGCTTCATAATTAAACTGTTAATTAATAATTTGATTATTTAATGCCTAAACAACACGAAGACTGAAAGTTTCAATAATAAAATTTTTAAAATAACCCCAAGAAACAAAAAAATATGTTATGAATTTCAATTTACTTGTCTTAGCAAAAGTATATAAAAGGAAAGTGTAACATATTTACTTCATTGTACGCTATTTACAACATACTAGAAAGCCAATATAAAATTTCCGTATCGAAAATTGTACCTAAAAACTTTGCTTATGTCTTAATTTTACTAATTATACTTTTTGCATGCTTTTATATTTGTGCTTCTCTTATGAATATCAAAATCATGTTAATTATTCATATTTCTTTTTGTCTCATTTTAATAGGGTTGCTACATGACAATTCACATAACACCCGAGCCTGACTTCTCGTACGTCAGCTTCGAAAGTAATATCGCTGCATCCAGCTACAGTGATTTGATTTCGCGAGTAATCGATACTTTCAAGCCGGGAAAGTTTATCGTCACTGTGTTTGCCAACAAGACATCGCCAGCATTTGGTGCATCTCGCGAGCTCGAGCATATTGCAAATATTGGTCAATTTAAGCGTCGTGACATTCAATATTGTCGCTTTGATTCTTATGATTTGACCTATGCGCACTACATCAAGTACCCAAGCTGAGGTTTAAAGAAGAAAGCTTTGTGTTGGGCGAACAACACACTCTCCTCACCCTCATCACCACCTCCTTCTTCCCTCTCTTACATTTCTGCATCCGAAAATTCCCAAAGCAAATTTTCCAAAATTCCATTTGTCAAATTCTTGATAAAACTTCTTCACTTCTTTACCCTCTCCTCGTTTTCTTCCTCTTCTTCATCGTCTACATCCAGCAATTCTTCATCATCTGATGAGAATAAAAAACACGGCAACACTTTAAATGACGTCAATGAGAAGCAACAAAAATTACTACCACCATTTGCATACACTACGGCAATGATTTTCTTTATTCAACTAATTTCGGTCATTTTTGTGCTCAATATTGAGGAATTTTCTTCTCCACTCGTTATGTTTAGCTATTGGCGTAACAAAATTTCCTGAAATTGATTGATTGAATTGCAAATTTAATTTTCACTTTTATTATCAAAATTTCGATTTTGGTTTGCCAAAAACACAACAACACACGATTTTGTTTTGCTATCATGACATTCACTACTTGCACTTATATGCGCATTTAACGCAAATTATCAGTGGAAGAAGATGATGTTAAAGAGAATGTTTTGTGAATATAATTTTGTACAATTTATTTTAATATCTAGTAGCAACAGACGATGATAGTAATTTATGGGATGCGCTTTTTAAGATTTATTAATGAGAGAAATTTTCAAAGTTTTAAGTGAAGTTTTCAAGTGTTCATTAATCATTAAATAAAGTTTTAATAGTACTTTATTTTAGTAAACAAATTCTTTCTTTCGAAATCTTTTTCAAATATGAAATATTTTCATACTAAAACCAAAAATTTCATTATCAAATTGACTATATCGAGTCAATTATTGATTAATAACTTGCAATAAAATAATTTTACCTTGAATTCTAAAATTTTATATAAATATTTCCAAGAAGTAAAATAAATATGACAACTCTGTTCCAAATATATCTTATTTTTCAAAAACTGTTAAATATAATTTACATTGGTTTTTCCTTACCGAATCTAACTATTTTGATTTTTAACAAAACGTACAAATATATTTTCACACAAATTAAACATTTAAAATAATGAGTTAAGAAGAAATTTTAAATTTTCATTTTATTTTAGTTCAAAAAACTTATGCAATAAAAAATAGAAGCTCGGCATTTTGCAGATAAGAAGAAGAGTTTTGCGAATAATTTTCGATCATTTTCTTGATTTTTGCCTGTAAAAATGAGTAAAAAAAAGAAAATTACTCGCTTAATTCTTTTTATTATCTGCATAATGCCGAAATCATAGTAGTTAAACTACTAGTCCGTAGCCAGTAGTCAAAAGCTACTTTTCAAACAGTAGCCAATGGCTAAAGTGGCCATTTGGCTCTGTACTATCTAATCTACTGTAGAAAGTAGCCAAAAGATTCTACATTTACAACTCTGGCCAAAATCTATGAAAAAAGCGCAACACCCTGGATTTAAATTTTAATGGACAAATCACATGAAGACAAATTCTATACTTCTTGAAAATTTTAATACTCAGTATTTGAAAATGAATTAGCAATCATTCTTAAAGAAAATTGTGTTCAAATTCTTACAAAAATTTCACTTTAAAAGAAAATTTCTCGATAATTAAATTTTTTGCAAAAATATTGATAAAGCGCATCCTCAAATGAATCTCTCTATCTCTAAAAATAGAAAATAAACATAGCAGGAAATGAAAATTTTCTCATGTTCCTTTTCTATCTCTCACACGTCTGTGATTTTTTTTATTGCTAGAAATTTATTTTTTATTAAATAATAAATCCCATCCAAAGAATAATCGAATGAATAAAAAAATGTCAATCAAAGGCCCAAACGAATAATTCTCCCTCAATATTGAGCTCAAAAAAAAAGAGAATGAAAATATTTTTTAAATATATTAATTGTTATAATACCAAATAAATTCTTTTGATCGAATAATTAAAAAATTCTAACTTCCATTTCTAATAATCAATTGATAAAAATTTAAAACTTTGACACCTTTAATTAATAATGCAAAAACCAAAGAATTTTGCAAAATGAATTTAATGAAAAATGAAACACACAAGCTTTTTTCTTCTTCTAAATGATACAACATTATGTCTCAATCACAAATGCATGATGTTGAGTGCTCTTAGGTTTATAAGACTTTTAATTAACATTGTAGAAAACTAAAAATAATAATTTTGGTGCATTTATTAATTAATCGATATGAATCGAAGTCTCCTTTTTGTAGCTCTTTTCTTCTTCTTTTCTAATACACGAATTTGAAAAAGATTTTCGAAAGAAATAAAAAATAATTCCTTGTTAATGAGAAAAATTTTATTATAACTTTAATTTCTTCAAGAAAACAAATATTAAGACTTTTGCACAAAATTATAAATCTTGTTAAAAATTTCCTAAAAAATTTGTTAGAATATAGAGATTTCCAAATGATAAAAGAATTTGATAAAATCGAAGAGTAGGCATTTTGAAAAATATTAAATATTATTATCCAAAACTGATTGTTCAACATTTAAGCAAGCAAGGCAAAGTAAAAAAGTATGACTAAATGCTCATAGAGAGAGAAAAGTTAATTTTAAAAAGTTAAGCAATTAAATTTGAAAGAAATGCATTGAAAATTACCAAATAAAACTTTTTAAAATAAGAAAATTGCATCTATAATAATTATTAACTAATTATGAATGTTTCATTCCAAATACAAATCTTAGAAACTTAACTTTTAAGAAATGATGATGAAAAAGAAAGAAAGAAATGCTGTTGAATGACGATTTTAAGTGATTTTGTTCTGTATACTCATAAAAAGAGTGATTAAATTGATAAGAAAAGATGCCATATGCCGTAAATATGATATACACTCTTTTTTCTTGCCGCACACAAATATTTTATCTTATAATGAATGACAATGCGATGATACATATTATTATTGTACCTCATTTAATGAATTTAATAGTTCTATTTAGAAATCCTGTCCTCTTCATCCCTTTTTCCATGATAATCAAGAGAATATTTTAAATAAACAAGCCCAAACATTTACCAAAAAGAGAAAAGAATTATAAGTTGTAAGAAAAATGAAATAAATTGGTTCAAAGTTTTTAAGTTTTTTTTTCCACTTACTCAAATGATAAAATAAACAAATAATTGAATAAAAATTTCATGAATGAAAAAAATTATATTCTATGATAAAATAAATTTTTGCCTCTTTTAATTATGATTTATTTCAGCATTATTTTACATCCATTTTATTTAGAGTTTCTTGAACAGTTTCAGTACTTGTTGTTGTTGGTTCTCGCTTTTTTCCAACAGCTTTCGGTTCTGTTTTCTCCTTTTTTGATACCATTTTTAAATGCAAATCTTTTAATTGATTGTCAGCTTTGTCTTTTGCTTTCAAATCGAGTCGCTTCAGTTTTTTTGGAATTTCTTTTGCAACGTTTGCTTTTTTATTACTTGATGAAGTCGCTACTTTGAAAATTTTTTGTATTTTCTTGCTGTTATTATTAGAAGTTTGTTTCTGTCCCGACTGCTGTTGTGATTTCTTTTTGTTTTTCCCCATTACTGCTGCTCACACCTGAATATTAAATAAAAATGAGAAAATAATTCAAAATCAAAGAACATACAAAATTACATGCTTTTTTAGCTGGAATTTCAGTATAATCATTACACGAGGGGTCATTCGAGCGTTTATTTGAAATTACACCGAAGAGAATGTTGGACGTGAGAAGCAAATCAACTCGCATCATGTCTTTATTAGGAGCAACATTTCGAACAAATGAAATTTCTTTTAAAGTATTACCGACTTTCAAATCAATGCCAATATGCTCTTCGACAAGCTTTTTTGCCATATCTTTGGGATCATCAACACCTTTGACAAAACAATAGCAATGACATATAGGAATTGGAATTGAATGTGAAGATTTAATATTTTTCTCATTATTTTTCAGCAAACCAACAAACGCATCAAGAAAAGTAGTCGCTAGTGCAGGTAAATTCATTGTTATATGAATTGAATAATCAACTGGATCACTTTTTCGTTTCTCAATTCTTTCTAAAAGATTTTCTTTCACTTCATTCATAATGAAATCTCGTCCGTCTCTATTAAATGTCTTTAAATAATTTTCAACTTTATTTTTAGTGACATTGTGTTGCAGCCACTTGAATGAATGTGGATTAAGATCGTTGGCTAAAACATTTACACGTTTTTTAGCAGCAGGAATTGAAAATGGACCAATACCGGCAAATACATCATAAAGAAAATCATTGGGTCGCAACATTTTTACAATACGTTCATGTTCTGTGCTTAATCGTGGATTCCAATAGACTGACGAAAAATCAAATTCAAAATTAACGCCATTTTCTTTCACTTGCACTTCATAAACAGACTCGCCTTGAAGAAGTTCCATTTGAAAGTTTCTAAATGTGTTGTCAATGTTCTGTGTCTTATTTACAACCGTTCGACAGTTGGGAATTTTGTCTAAATAAATTTGTGCGATGTCCAGCTTGAATGGAAGCAATTCATTTTTTAGATTTAAATGTATGATGTGACCAATTGTTGAATAGGAAGTCGCTGGCTCAACACCATCGGGCAGAATTGCTTTAACTAACTCATCAGTTCTCCAATTATCATAATTTAGCTCTAAATCTTGATAGCTAAACGAGTCTTCACTAATTCCTTCATTTTTAAGTTCATCGACTGGCAAATTGCAAAATTCTTTCACAATTTCAGGATTCAAATAAAATGTACCATCTCTAATAGATCGGAACTTTTGCATTTTTATGAGAAATGGTTTCATCTTTTTGATTATGCTACTCATATTAACTTTAGAGACATCAACAGATAAAGTAGGCACCGAAACAATTTTCTTGAATGCATCGCGATTAAATTTTGTAACTTTTGGTGGTTGAAGTGACATTCTTCGAATTAAACTACACGCTACGAATGATCTCGAAATGATATTTACTAAAATCATATACTCAAACACTTAATTTAAATACCTTTTTTAATTTTTAATTCTCTTCTTTTAAACAAATTTCAACTTTTTGTTTACTTTTTTATAAAAACAACGTGCTACAGAAAATATTGGAAAACAATATTCCAGTAAGGGGAAATGCTTTGACGAAAAATTAACGACTGATGAAAAAATAGCGAAGAGTAACGAAAAGAAAAAAAATTCAATCAATTTATCTTAACAATTACAGCATTTTTGGCTCTTATACTACAGTAAAAACCATTTTCTTCGTCATATTAGGCTACTCTAGAAATATAAAGATAAAAAATTTCTTTTATTTCTATTTTGTGAAATTTTGTTTACAAACATTAACGAAAATTGTGAAAAATAACGAAAGAATAATAAAATTTTAAAATCTTTCGTTAAATTATTTTCCCCTTAATTTTCCAATAAATATTGGAATTTTCCCAACTGGAAATAGAAAAAGAAAGTTGTCGTTTTATAAGTTTTCTCAACTTGACATACATGTGCACATGGCATTTTGCGCACTTCAATTTTTATCTTGACTTTCCTTTATTTGTTTTGTTAATTGTTTTTCTACTGAAAATAAATGAAGGAAAACATTTATTACATTGCAATGTCAATTTAAAGATTAATTTTTTATAAAAAGTTTTTTTAGCTTTATTGTCTTGTTTACGAATAAGTTCCAATATTTTTATTTTCATTCTTGATTTTGGCATAAAGACTGTAAATGCATAAAAAGAAATAGACTTGAATTATTGCACCGATGATACTCAAAACAATCGATGCAGTATTAGCAGCAGAAATTAAATTTAAAAATACGAGAATAACTCCCAGTGCCATTAATACAAGCATCATGACCATTTTACGATGTTCTCTCTAAAAAAATTAAATTAAAATTAACAATTTATGATGATTTATTTTTTTAACTTACTCTCTTTGTTCCAAGCACTAATAAAATACCAGCAATAGCATAAATTAAAGTGTAAACAGTATAAATAGCAAAGATAACTGCTGCAACTATGGAGAAAAGTCAAAATTAGTTTTCGATTTTTTGATAGTTAAACAGTGTTCTTACTTATCAAAACATTTTTGAGAGCTTCTGTCAAATTGGGTTCATTTAATGCAACGATTGAAGAAACAACTAAAATTATCGAACCAATCATGCCAAGAAATCCAAAAATAATGTTGATCCATCCGATAATGTAACCGCCTGTTTAAAAAAGATTTTATAGGTTTTACACTATTTAAACGAATCTTCTTGATTTGATTAAATTACCAGTTTCTAAATTACAACAAAAGCAGCACTGATTTAAATACTGTTTAGCCATTTTTTATATTTTATTTTTAACTTTTTTTTATAAATAGTAATGTGTCGAGAGCTAACTCAATAATCAATTGATAGCCAATAATTGTGATTTCGAGTATTTATACGAAACTGAATGGTTCTCCACAATTATGATATCAGATCGAAATTCACGTAAAATGTGCGATTTGATAAGAAAAATTACGTAGAAGATTCATTTTCATTGTAATCACTATTGAAATATTGAGTGGTTTAAAACAAATGACTAATTGTTGATAATTTTCCATAAGCTGTGTTAATTTTCTTATCTTGATTTAAAAAAACATTTACGATTTTATTTTTGTTTCAAGTTTTACACATTTTTTTTGACTAGCATTTCACAAAATTTTTGATAATTATTTTTATCATTTGCCTTCATTTTCTTTTTTGATCATTGCATACAAGCTATAGATGCAAATGAAAAAGTAAACTTGAAGCGATGCTACAAGAACAGAAAAAGTTATCGATCCTGCACTCAATCCACCGATTAAATTCAAAAATGAAATAAAAACTCCTAGGCCCATAAGAACCAGCATCATAATCATTTTGCCATGTTCTCTCTAAAAATAAAAATTTTAAATAAATTTTATAATTTTTAATTTGATGATTAACTTACTTGTCTAGTACCCATAACTAATAAAATACCAGCAATAACATAGAGAAGAGTATATATAATGTAAATGCTGAGGATTGTTATCAATGCAGCAGCTCTACGAAATTATAAGTTGATGCAAAGAAAATTTTAAAAATTTATTAAAATTTTTTTGATTTTTTAATTTAATTAATTTACCCAACTTGTGCAATAGGTGGTGTCTCTGGATGATTCAATATGTCTGAAGAAAAGGAGACCTACAATAAAACTAGATATTAATCAGTACATGTGCATTGTACTCGATTAAAGCGAATTTTTGGTATTGCAGATCAGTGTCTATTGGCAAAATCAAAGCCTGATAGTCATAGCTTGAAATTGAAAGACAATTTATATTTACATAATACATATTCAAAAATAAGTCGATTTGAATTAAAGTAAATTAAAACGAGTAATAAGCTTCTAACTAAGGGCTGGAAACTGG
>JACWBX010004472.1:13075-88594 GCA_014622435.1 Polypedilum pembai
TTACTTGTCTAGTACCCATAACTAATAAAATACCAGCAATAACATAGAGAAGAGTATATATAATGTAAATGCTGAGGATTGTTATCAATGCAGCAGCTCTACGAAATTATAAGTTGATGCAAAGAAAATTTTAAAAATTTATTAAAATTTTTTTGATTTTTTAATTTAATTAATTTACCCAACTTGTGCAATAGGTGGTGTCTCTGGATGATTCAATACGTCTGAAGAAAAGGAGACCTACAATAAAAAAATGATGACATGAAATTAAATGTTGAATGTACTTTAATTAATAATCTTTGGCCTAGGTCGAAATGTTTCAAATTTAATTCTTACTATGGCAATATAAAATATTTTCAATAGACAAACACATTTGAATATTTACCACAATAATGCTTAAAATTAATGCTATAGAGCCGAAAATAATATTTAACCATCCGATTATATAACCACCAGTTTCAAGTGAGCCTTTTTAAAAAAAATAATTAAAATTTAAGCGTTTTCAAAAATTTTGTTTTAATTACAGCAACCACAGCAGGTATTAACACATTGTTTAGCCATTTTCGTTCACTTTTTTTAAATTCTTTTTTTTCTATTCAAACTTCACTTTATGACAGATAGTCAAACACTTGCTGAAAAAGATACAAAACTTTGCATTTTTTATACAAACAAGAATTAAATTTTGATTTTTATCAGTAAAATGAGATCTAGATAAATTTCAATCGATATAAAGAGATAAGAAATTCACGCGAGTAGCTTTTGTGTTGATCATTAGTACGTTTAAGTGATGACTAAGTCTGTGATGAAATCTTATCACTTAAGATAGATTATAATTGTAAGTGACGCAATAAGTAAACGAAATTCTTTTATGAGGTTTCATAATTTTTTATTTTGGTTCATGATTAATCAATTGTCACAAAATTTTTCTTTTTTTTGTTAAAAAGCGTCATGAAAATTGCAGAAAAAAAGTGTTAAAGCGTGCATACCTTTATTTAATCAATTTCACTAATTTTTCTTCATTACAAAATTTCAAAAGAGAAAATTTAAAGTGTACTTTGTTTAATAATTTTTGTGTAATATTCGGTGGTATTTTTTTATTAAAATTTAATAAGTGCAACTGAAAAACATGAAAATAAAATAAAAACAAAAAAAGAAATAACTTTACCAGATTTTTTATTAGCTTTTTCAATTTTTTTCTCTTTAAATATGACAAATAGGAAAAATGGAGGCATATTCATTTCATTTTATTATTTATGTATAGATAAAGTTATGGGTAAATATTTTTTCATTTGATTGGATTAAATTATTTTCAACTATGTCGTTATTTTTTCTTTGCTGCATAAATTAGTGTATTTTGAAAAGATAGAAGAAATTCAAATTAGTAAAAATTAAAAAAAAGTTTTCAATTAAGATGACATAATGTATGTGTGTATGCTGAATATAATTTTTCGATTGTAAAAAATTTTCACTTTCATTTTGCAATGATTTTTACTCAGCAATACTGCAAAATCGCAAAAATTTTTAAATCTTTTTTTTTTGTTACCTAAGCTCATAATAATTTCAATATAATCATATATTGTAAGATTTTAAATAATTTAAAATAGCAATGACTTATCAAGCTAAATATTTCAAAAGTTTTCATTTCGCTTTCGATCAATGTGTAAAAAATGTATCCTACTTTCATAAGTCCCAGTTTATTTACTGGTCATGTATATATTTCGCACTTTTTTGATTTGATTAGACATCTATCCTATACTAATTGAATATTTTTATATTACAGCTTCAATGCTGTTCAAAAACCTAGTCAATCGAATTTAAAAACGCTCACAATCATCTTTTCTTTATATTAATCAAAGAATTTGCAGTACAAAAGGCGACATAATTTTTGCTTATTCATAGCTAAAATGTATATTCTAAATCATGCGTATGTGATTCATGTATGTATAATGTTATATTCTTTTATTCATTCATATCTTTTACCCTAGAACAATGAAATGAGAAAAGAGTGATGATGATCATGCAGTTATCGTAAAAAAAGTATATAAAAGCTTGCTAAAGATTTAAGAGAAATTTTTAAAGATTTCCTAAACTTTCTACAGCAAATATAAATGTTATTAAAAAAATTGATTAAAACAAAAATGTGAGATTTTTTAAAGCAAAGATAAAGAAAAAGGAGAATGAGACTTAAACAATAATTAATAAAAATTAAATTTTTTGATTCGATAATCATTTTTTATAACCGAATCCTTCTCGTTATTTATCATCATATTTGAAATGAATTGCAACCGCTAGAATTTTATTTTTTTGTTAGGTTAGTTTTCTCATCTACCCTCAATTCATTCCACAATTTTCTTTCTTTTTTCTTTTGGTGGAATGTCGGCGATATTATGTTGTTGTTATCAAATCCTCTTCAACTTAATTTTAAATTATAAATCAACAAGAGACTTGAAACCAATTCGTTCGATTTAAATAAAAAATATAGTGTGTGTGTACGCAGCAGTATAAGTTATCAATTAATGTTTAATGTCTAAAAATATCAGTGCAATTCATTTCAAAACTTTAAGGATTCAGTTTAAATAGTTTCACGTGCATCTGTGCGCATATTATAAAATTTTTATCCTGTCTAAATCAAAGAAGGTTCGATCACTGGTTGTTGCTGCTGCTGTTCTTCTTCTTCATGTATGCCGTTCCCATTCTCAGCAATTCCATTTCCATTTGAATGTCCATTCAGTGCAAGAATATCATCACCAGTCGTTTTTGTTGTAGTACTAGTTTCTTCTGACACTACATCACCGTTTAAGACCTTCTTCTTTACAACTGTAGTCGTTGTGGTTGTAGTTTTTTTCACAGTACTGCTTGCTGTTTTTGATACTGGCTTTTTAGTAACAGTGGTAATTGTGGTCTTTGTCACAGTTTTATCAGTTGGAGAAGGTTTTTTCGTAATTGTCAATGGCTTCTTTGTGCCAACAGCACTAAGACTCGTTGTTTTTGTTGCTGTTGATGGTGATTTAAGCTAAACAATATAAAAAAATTAGTTGAATTTCAAAAACTGTTTTCAAAATTTCTTACATCTGTCTTTGCTGTGGTTTTTGCAGTGACTAGAGCACTTGTCGGTCTTGGCGATCGACCTGGAGTCGCTGCTGATGCAGATTTATTCAAAACTTTTTCCTTTAATGGAGAACTCAATGATTTTTCAGTGGCTGAGGCATTAAGACGAGCATTTGTGGCAGGTCGTGTTGATGCTGGTGATTTGACAGTGGAAGTTGTTCCATTTAATTTTGGTTTTGGAGCCAATGTTGTCGGTTTAGGTGGGGCTCTGCAATTGTATATTTTTAGTAAATTATAATTAGCAATAGTAAATGAATTTTTACCGTGTAGCTGGAGCCGACGATGCTAAAGGTTTACGTTCAATTTTTGCTTTGACATCGATTGCAGGTTTAGCTGTTGCAGGCCTAAAATGAACAAATAATTAATATTGGTTTAATTTTTAAAATTTCTATAAAAAAAATTACTTTGAAGCAGGTGCACTAGATACAGATGCTGGTCGTTTAGGAGCCGTTACAGTTCGTGAAGCTGGAGTAGGTTTTGTTTCAGTAGTAGTTTTTGGTGCTGCTTTTGGAGCAGAAGTTGATGGAATCTTTTTAACGGAAGAAGCTGGAGCTGAAGCTATTGTTTTAGGACGTGATGCTGCGCTGCTTGCGCTTGAAGGAACAGATGCTTTGACTTGTGCAGTTGAAGTTTTACTCACAGATGTTTTAGATACAGGAGCAGGCTTTGCGGCCGTTGTTTTTGGTTTCACTTCAGCCTTCTTATTATCAGTTGACTTTGGAGCAACTTTAGCCTTTGAGTCTGTGACTTTCTTAGCATCTGGCTTTGCTGTACTTGCTGACTTCTTTTGTGCTAATGCTGTTGTGGCAGCAGCAGCTGCGACTGCAACACCACTAGCAACAGCTGCGGCGGCAATATTTTCACTTTTTGGTTCTTCGATTTTGGCATCTTCAGTGACGGTGGCAGCAATTGGTTCCTGCTGAGTTTCAACAGGAGCTTCTTGCTGAATAGTAGCTGACTTTTGAATTTGTTCAGGTTCTATGACTGGTTCAATATTTTGTTCAATCACTTCCTCAGGAATGTTTTCTTTGATATCATTATGTTGAATTTCAGTTGAAGGTTCTTGCTCAATCTGCTGAGGAATTTCAATATCCGAGACTGTCAATGTTTGTGTTATGAAAGTTTCAGGGAAATTATCTAGAGTTTCTTTAACTGGCGATTGTGAACCAATTGTTTCTTCAACTGTTGAAGACTCGTGAGAAATTATATCGGGAATAGTCGGTGAAAGACCGCTATCGACATATTTATTTTCTTCCACACCTTTAATTTCTTCAACAAACTTTTCAACTTCAAAGTTGTCTGATGACTCCATTTGTGAAGCATTTGGTTCGCCACTGCTTAATAAATCAATCTCTTGATTTTCAGTGCTTTGAATTTCAGGAGTAGCGGCTAATTCTTCTTCATCTGGTAGTGGTTGTGTTATGTTAAGAACATTCTTTGCTGGATCGGCGAGAATATCAGAATCACGACCTTCGTAGAATGAACGATTCATTGGATCATCGATATTATTCTGGAACCCGTTGCTATATTGTGAAAATGATTTTTCTAACTCTGTATATACTTCGCTACCTTGTTGCTTTTCTTCCTCAAAGAATCCTTGTGAATCATCCTTATATTCTTGCTCAAGCTTATCATCAACTTGCATTGCTTCTTTGAGATTTAATTCATTTTGATTTGGTGATTCAATTCTCTGGAAATTTTCATCCATAAAATCAACCTCATGAGGACGTTCGCTTGCTTCTTTTTCAAAATCATTTTCTTCTGGAACATCATCAGCCATAATTAAGGATTCGCCTTTGCGTGGTGATTGTGCAACAACTGGATCATGGAAATTACTCAATATAGGATTGACAAATGGACTCTTGCCATCAATATGTGGTGGTGGCGATTGAAACTCATTACGCACTGGTGACAATGGAACAAATTCTTGTGCGTCAGGATTCAATTGAGAGTCCATATTATCAGCTTCAACTTGAAGTTCCAAGTCTTTTTCGATTTCGTCTGAAACGTGTCTTTCTTCAACACTTGGTTCCTTCTCTTGCTCAAAATCTTTTTCTTCCTCAGTGACAGGCGACTCGATTGGCTGTTGCTCTCTCTCAATCAAAATATCCTCCTTAATGTGCTGTTGTTGATCGTGTTCTTCCATAAACTTATTATCGCTTTCAGTGAACTAAAATTTGTTAAAACCAAAAGTCAATAAATAAAAACAAAAGATTCCTTTGATATGAAAAAAAAATTTGATGACTTCATCAAGTTAGAATTTTTAAAATTTACTTACATTTTCTTCAAAATGTTTTTGGACGATGTTTTCGTCAACGGCAGCCGCAATGTCAGTATCTTCAATAGGAGCGGTTTCTTGGTCTTCTTTTTCTTCTTCTAATACCTCGTGTTGCTCAACAAAAGTCGGTGATTGCTGTTGTGGAATATTATCCTCAGTTTCAGTGTCTACTTTTTTATCCTCTACTTTAATGTAATTCCACTCGTCGTCTGAACCTTCTTCGCTTTCTTCAATTCCTTGTGTGGCGGTTCCAATAATTCCAAGGTCTAAAAGTAACAATAGCATCAGCATCATTAGCATTTCTCTCACTCGCTCTAATACAATATTATACGCATGCACGAGTGTGGCACAGATTTTTTTTCGTTTCTTTTCTTCTTTCGCACTCTATTTAAATGTCTTGGGTGTGTGAATATGTATTTTGTTGTTATTATTAATAGGAAATGATAATTTATTCAAATGATGATGATGTTTTAACTTAGCAAAAATATAAAAGAATTGGCAAACTAAATTATCCTAAATGAGAGCGAGGCGGTAAAGTGTGTTACAAATTCACTTTTACTTTTACGACTAACTCAGATATTTCTCGAATTAGGATAGACAAAGAAGAAGAGGAAGAGACACACATACATCGATTGTGCAATCACCTGAGATGTATTTGGGTGATAATTTTCATCAATAGCGGAATATCTTAATTAGAAAAAATTCATTCATGTGTATAAATTTATTTTGTTTAATAAATTCCTTTGAATAGAAAAAAGAGCTAAACATTCTTCAGAACAATCGATTTTGTGACAATGATTAAGTTGAATATTCTTTTTTAAAATCCCGTTTTGTACCGAAATACCAATCTATTGAAAACTAGATTTTAAATCGAAAACTTTTGATAATTTAGAAGTTTTATGCGATGAACAGTGCGAGACTGCTCTGCAATGATGTGACAGAAAGTTATAACGAGTGATGTATGTAGAACACAAAAATAGAAGCATCGAGAATTATTCTAAATTTAGTACTTTATTTCTTTTTTTTATATTCTATCTCCTTCATTATTTCGTTCTCAACATCATACAACAACATTGCCTTCGTCTTCAAATATTAAAATATTTCTTCTTATATTTTAAAGACGAATAGCAAAAATCATTCTACTGTGACTATAATTTCTCATGAAAGATTCTATTGCTGTTCTTTTTTACTTCACTCGCATTAATTTGTGTAATCAAATAATTTGCATAAAACAACTCTCTTAATACATTTCTTCTTAGTTAGCCCAAGAAGTTCGAGTTATTAAAGGTGTGGGACTTTTTTTTTCAATAACTACACTTCACAAATGTTTTCTTTCTCTTGATATGAATAAATTAATGGTAGCAGCAGAAACATTTATATTTTCTCTCAAGGAGAGAGGATTTTGTATGTTAAGCATATACATGAGTTTATTTATATACGATATTATTTCATAACCTTATATAAACGAAAATAGGAGAAGCCGAGATTTCAAATGAGATTTAATGAAGAAAAAAATTAAGCACATTCACATAATCGATTTTTGTCAATCTCAAAAACAAAATAATGTTTATGGATTTGAATAATTTCATTATCTCTCTCTTTCTTCTTTCTTTGCGCAATTCCTTTTCTTTAGAAATAAAAGCATAATAAAATATAATTTTTCACTTTTTACGAGTCAACCGGAATTTGTAGATTAAACATATTTATACACACAATTCACCTTTTCTTGGATGTTCTTATGATTTTTTGAATAAAACACTACACTATATTTCGACTTTAACTGAATTTAAATAGATAAATTAGTGATAAACTTAAGAAAAAATAAATTAAAATCTCTTTATGTTTTGATGAGAAATTTGTCTTTCAACCGATTAAACCGGTTGAGATTTTCAATTTAGTTTTGAATTTGAATTTTCTATGGACGTTATACTAAGCGAGAAAAATTTTCTTTTCTTTTTCTGCTTCAGACCATGTCATAGATTGGATCATACTCAAAATTTATTTAATAATGAAAAATGAATAATTTTTTAAAGAACATAAATAAAACTTTTTATCATTCAAATTTAAGATCTCAATAGTAAAAGATGAAAAGGAATAATAATACAATGTGTGACATACATTGCAATATCTATTATTGTATAAATAAATTACGCATATGAAAGAATTCGGCAAAAAATAACGATCGTGTAAAATTAATTAAGATGTATGAAATTATAAGCAATGTCGGGTGAAATCAAATGTAAAACTGTTGATATAGATCGGAGAAATACATTGTCGAAAAAAAGTTGATTGAGTTTACATCATCAAGTCATGGACTTTTAATAGAGAAAAATTCAAGTTTTTGTATATTTTGACGCTTTAATGTGAGCGCGTACACATTTTTTTATCATTCTATGGTTAAATTTATTTTACGACAGCCGTGCAGAGTAACATGAGAGAATAAATCAATGAATTTATATTCAATCATGAAGACATAAAGGAAGAAAAGATATATTCATGGTTACATATCGAACTTCTGCTACCAAAGTGCTGAACAAAAACATCCATAATTTATGAAATTCTATGATTACTATTGAATTATGTATGAGAAAGGCAATAAAGTCCAATAGTGAAAGAAAAATTGAAGCTCAGCATCAATTTTCTAAAAATATGAATATTATGATGATCGTCTGACTTCTACCAATAATTTGTTTTCTTTCGCCTTCAGATATTTGCCAATAATAATAGCAATATCAAAGATAAATTTGAAATAAATGCTGATGCTAAAGGCCAAATTCATTACATTAGTGCATATCTTTACAGCACCCACTAAAGTGTCTTGAAATCACTGTATTTTTTGTCAATATACATTCATTAACGTCCCACTGTTGTCAAAACAATTATAAACGCTTATTTCTATTTCATTTCACGACATGTGGTAACAAATAAACTTGAAAAATAATTTTATAAGGCTTTACACAAAGATCAAGAAGAAAAGAAAGGAAATGCGATGATTGAATTTCCTTGATTTTAAATTGCAAGAAAATGTAGAATCAAAAATATAATATAATTATTTTTATACTCAAGATCTGTATCAATGATTGTTAAAATACAATTTCGTCGTCTATGTTATCACGTTGAATTTCTTATCACATCATGTCTGACATCAAAATGATGTTTCTTTTGCACATATAAATTGAGAAATTTACACCGATGTGGCTTTAGTTTTTTGAAGAAACTTGTTGAAAGTAAGTGACTGTTAAAGATTGTGAAGTGTTGTGATTTTTACATTGAATTCTTATAGGAAAAACTCAAGAAACAATGAAAACTTTAGCGATCATTACATTGGCACTTGTCGCCGCAACATGCGCATACGATGTTGATGACATTCCAGAATACATGAAAGAACGTCTCGACAAATATGTTGAATTAACAAAAAAATGGGAACGCAAATGGCTTCTTATGACAGAGGATGAACGTAATTTCTACGAAAAGCAAATCTATGCTAGACTCGAACACATTCCAGATTCGGTAAAACAACGTATTCATCAACGCGTCAGTGAAATGCCAGTTGAAGATCGTATCAAATTGCGCGAGTATCTCTACAAACGCTTCCCAGAGCTCGAAGCAGCAGTTGCAGCATCAAACGAAGCCGACGAAATCAATGCTATTATTGATCAATTGCCAGAAATGATTCGTGAGAAAATAAGCGATTTTATTTCAATTCGCTATGCTCCAGCTGCCGCTTATCAGAACATTGTATGATAAAAATTACAAACTCTATTTCCTCTTTTTTATCTATTATTTTTGTAATTCTAGGACGACACAGACTTTATTGATTTCCCAGATATCCCAGACATGGTCGAATTGACACCACCAGAAGAAGGTGAAGCAGTTCCATACAGCGAATATGAACTCCCAGAAGAAGTTCGCACACGTCTCGATGGATTTTTGCTTAAACGTGAAGACTGGAAACGTCGTTGGGAAAACTTGCCAGCTGAGAAGCGTGAAGCATTTGAGAAATACATTGACGGAAAATTACGCAGAAATAACGAATAAAACATATTCAAGTTACTATCATTATCAAAATCTTTTAGAGAAGGGAAAGTGTGATCAAATCAATGTGAAAATTTTTCAAAAATGCGCCAATATTGCTTATTGATATTTCCTAATCCATTATTATTGACCATTTAATATTATAAGAGTTGACATCGGTATTAAGAAACAAAGAATAAAAGAAGAAAGAGAGAAGAAAAGCCTTTTCTCGCAAATGTCTGTTTAAAAAGCATTAAAATTATTTTTTCTGACTTTTTATACTTTAATAATGGCTTTAGTTGTTATGAAATTAAATCACGAAGCTGACCAGAATTGTACAGTTTTCATTCTGTCTTTCTTTCTTTCTTATTCTATATTTTTGCATGTTCGAATTGGAAAGCATTGCGAGTGTTTGTATGAAGGGAATAAAGAAGAAATTGAAACTGTCTATTTCATCTGTACCGTTATGTCAAAAAATAAATTCATGGAAGAAAAATTATGTGGTTTAGATTAACTCACCTGGCTGTTGTTGTTCTTTTTCCTCATGAATGGCAACTTCCTCGTTTACTTCATCATTGGCACTAATCGATTCCTGTTCGAGTTCGGATGCAAAATCATTGGCCTCGACAACTTCAGCAGCAGGCGGCGCTGTGTCTTGCTCATGAGCGACAAAATCAATTTCATGTTCAACATTTTCAATGAAGTCATTAGCACCATATTCAATCTCTTGCTTCAACTCTTGTTGCATCTCATCAATTTGTTCCTCCATTAATTTATTATCGGTAATATTTTCAGCCGCGGAATTGTCGGTAAATTCATTTCCAGCAAATGGATTTATTCCACCGCTCATCATGTCGGGATTATGAAGCGATAATTCTTCGAAAATTTTATTTCCCAAACTGCTATTTCCCACAATCATGGCATTGTCAGCAACAATTTCACTGCCAAAGTTCATTTGCATGTGATCAGTAACATCGTCTGTTTCTTTGAATTCCATTTGAGTCTTTTCTTTCTCACCACCACTTGCAGTTTCGCTTCCAGCATGATAATTAAAATCGTCGTCATCTTCAATGGCATCGACATCAGTTTCTGGTCCCAAATCGGGGTTATTAAAATTGTCATTACTGTTATTATTATCATCATTTAAAATCAAAACATTTTGGTCTGATTGTGGTTGCTGTTGTTGCTGCTGCTGTTCATTATCGATCGAACTAAAAATTTCATCAGCATGTGATCCATTAGTAATCTTATTATTGTTGATATTATTGAGGTTGCTGGTCAGTGTATCGGTTAAAGTACAAAATTCATTCTCAGGCTGCTGTTGCATAACCATATCCGTAATTTCTGTACTTTTTGCCATTGTTACATTGCTGATTAATTGATTGTTAAAGTCACCAAATGGATTGTTGAAGATATCCTATTGAAAAAAAAATATTTTTATGTTTATAATTTTGAACATTACTTTGAAATAGCTCTTCTTAATTGAATTGTAAATAATTTTTTCATTGAATGAACAAATGCAAGTTTATATCATTCACTCATATAGAAAATTAATATCAGAAGCATCCGACATGTAGAGATTTTTCAAATCTACTTTGGCTACCGATTAATAAGATAAAACAATAATTTTAAACTGCTGAATCAGTGACTTATGACTTAAGCAATTGAGACAATGAGTTTGTACTTTTGAAAAAAATGTGTCGGCTACAACTTTGAGTGTGTTATGATACACCGGATATCTTTCACTGTTTGAGATGATTATATGAGTTTAAAACAGTTATTCATTATTGCTACAAAAGATGGTGATTATAACTTCTGTCTGTAGCTCATTATAATTATTATTTAAAGAAATCATTTTTTTTAGAAATTTCTCAACTTCAAATAATAATTGCCTTGATACCTATGACGAGAGCATAAATTTCTTAATGTGCATGGAAGGTCAGATTTGTTACAGTTGAGTCAAGAGCATGTTGTGCGCAAAGAGTAGAGGAAAAGAAGAAGTCTCTCACCTGATTTGTATTTCCAAGCGCATCCAATGAAACAATTGCGGGTTGTTGCTGTGAGGGAGCAACTTGCTCTGATTCATATAAATTCAAATTTTCCATTATATCCTTATTTTGTGTTATCTCTGATGGCCAGCTTTGAGTTGCAATTAGTTCGGGTTCCTTTAAATAGACAACAATCACTGAAATGTTATCTCGTGAGCCTTGCGACTTTGCTAGTGTGCACAAGTCTGTTGCAATCGTTTGATAATTGTCTGCAATTAAAAATTATAATTTTTGATTAATTTTAATAATAGATTTATTAAAGATTTCCTCAACCATTTCATATTTGATGGTAAAATGCACAAGTAGATTTTCTTATGTATTCAAATCAGAGTTTTATGTGAGTAAGAGAAAGAAAGTATGTAATGGTCTATAAGCGCTACAGTTATTGAACAATTGAAAAATGAACGGACGGTTGGACGATGTGGAATGTGAGTGAAGAAAGATAGATAGATTATGGAAGAAAATAGAGGAATTGACTTTAAACAACGAAAGAGAAAAACTTCAAAAGTTGAATTGAAAAACAGTTCGATTTGAATTGCTCGAGTAATGCTATTTTTGATGTTACTACTGCCGATGGGTGAAATGTGAAAATATAACTGTTGAAAAATAACTCTATAAGAAATCGTTGAACTATCATAAAAGCTTTCGGATATATGTTTTAAACCTATTTTACTATTTTATATGCACTCAACTCTTTAATTTTTATTTAAGTACAAAAATAGCTGTAACATTTGTTCAAAATTTAAACTTCAAAAAGCTCTATATTGCGCAATATAAAGAATTGTCATATCAATGAAATTTCGTGAACAAATAAAATGAAATCATCACCACCTAGTCATTATCATTATCAGAACATTGCTCATTTCGAGAAAATTAGAGATAATATTGACCTATTTTATCTATATCAATTGTAAATATCTACAAGTTTTACTCGCGCGACATAACAATGTTTTGGTGTCCGACTGAGTTTTTCTTTCCATTTGGCGTCACATTGAGAGTTTATTGAAATTCAATGAACTCTCATGTTTTCATGTGTAATTGTATTCACTTGTATATTACAACATGAAAAATGATAGTAGCCTGAAAGCATGACTTTAAATGGACACCATTAAGAATCTTGTCTGATAAATTTCATTCAGTGAGTCATCAATCACCAGCTGCATATTTTTTTTTCTCTTCACAGCTCTTTCATGTACTCAAATTAATGAGCTTGATTAGTGATGTTAAGATTAAAATGATGATAATCAATATTCAATATAATTGAAAGAACGATGGTCTCAATTTGTTGCTTTTTAGTCTTGAATAGCGTGCTAATAAATAACTTCTTTCATCATCATCATCATCATCATCCAGACACGTGGGATGTCAGTTTATTATTTTGCATCAGTGTTCATTAGTAGCAACGTTGAAAGGGAAAAGAAAGAGAGAGACTTGTTGCGCAAGATATCGATTCTTGTGCGTAGGTTGACTTTCACAATCGATTTTCGTTATGCTGTTTTAATGGTAGTGAACATGAAACTTTTGTTTTTCACAATTATTAAATAGTTACAAGTAAACATATTTTCTCGAAAATGTAAAACCAGTGTCTACCGGCAAATATTTTCATCATTATGTGTTAAATTTTAGGAGATTCATTAAAAAATGTTCATGAAAAAAGAATCAAAACAATAAACAACCTTCGCATTTTCTTTTTATCATAAAGAAGCTTGTCTAACATTGTCCCGTCTTATCAATTTGCGTCAATTCATTACAATAGTTGTCAGAACTTTTTTTTCGAGAAAACTCATTTTGTGAGTATAAATTGAATCAAATGTCTCATAAAACACATCAGTAATAAAACACAATTGACTTGAGATACAAAAAAAGAGGAAAAATTAAATACAAAAGAACAGTGCAATGAAAACTTTGATAATTTTGCTTATGGCTACTTCAGCCATCAACGCGTTTTTCATTGGTGATAGAGCGCGAGAAGACTTCATTGATGCTTTGCGGAGAATCTTTTTAAACACGCAACAAGGATCATTTTTGCCACCTCCATTGGGAATGAGTGAAATGGAAAAAATTCGCAATCGTTTTGATTCACTTACTTTGGACGAGCAAGAGAGATTGAAAAATTATCTTTTCGGTGAAAGATTCCCTAGACCAATGCCTGCTCATCATCCTGAACGATCGCCTACAGAATTTGATGAGGAGAAATTGAAGCAGAGACGAGAAAAGTGGGAAGCAATGACACCAGAAGAACGAGAAGAACACATTAAAAATCACAGAAAAGAACAACCTTATCACATCACCAGACTAAGTCCAGAATTTGACGAGGAAAATTTCAACGAAATGCAAGAAAAATGGGAATCAATGACACCAGAAGAACGCGAAGAACACATGAAAAATCATAGAGAAGAACAACCTTATCACATCACCAGACTAAGTCCTGAATTCGACGAAGAAATGCAAGAAAAATGGGAATCAATGACACCAGAAGAACGTGAAGAACACATTAGAAACTATTGGAGAGAACAACCTGCGACACCTTACCACAGCATCAAATTAAATACGAAGTTTGACGAGGAGAAGTTGAAAAAAATGCGAGAAAAATGGGAAGCAATGAAACCAGAAGAACGCGAGGAGTTCATTAGAAACCATAAAAGAGAACAACCAATGACACCTTATAATCTTGTTTACGTGAAACTCAATTCAGGATTAAACGAGGAGAAATTGAAGGAATTGCGTGAAAAGTTTGAAGCAATGACTGAAGAAGAGCGCAAAGAATATTTAGAAAATCACAGAAAACATCCAAAAGAAGAACAAGGAGAGATAAAAATTCGCTCACCTCGCTCTATCGCTATCAAGCCATTGCCAGAAATTGAACTAAAACGTCCGACAAGACCAGTTGAAGATAACAGAAATAATGGCAACAATTTGGTTCGTTCTCCACGTGTATTTCAACCGATAAGACCACTCTCTGAACTTATATCATCAAATGAATTAGAAGTTAACAAGAGACCAATAAGACCAGCTGCACAATCAAATGAAGTAGATCATTCACAGATTGTCAAAATTCTTGATGAAATGTCAGTAGAAGAAAGAACTCAATTTTTCCGCGAACTTTTCCCTGATGGTATGCCAATTAAACCGATTGGTATTGTTCCAGCTGGCAATCGAATTCAACCAATTGTAAATGACAAAGAAGTTTATGCCGAATATGTCCCAATTGTTCCATCAAGTGTCGACAATGGTCGTACAAGAATCGTTGATTCATGGGCACGCGATCGATTTCTAGATATCAAAGAACCACAAATGCGTCCACGTCCAAAGCCCGAAATCCCATATCAACCTGAATGGAACAATCGTCTTCCACCACGACCAGTTCCTGCTCAATTTCAACCAATAATTCCACTTGATTTTCAACCAATACTTCCACTTGAATTTCAACCGATTCTTCCTTTACCTGATATGAGAAGACCTGCTCGTCCAGCATCCAATTAAGTTTAAAAATCATTTATTCTTTTAGTAGTGATATAGTATGGTAGTAAAAATTAGATTAGAGAGTATTTGTGTGTAATTGAAAAACCAAATTAAACTCGAATATATGTAGATGTATAGTTTATGTGCAAACAAAATAATCCAAGACATTTGAAATAGTATTTAAGCAGTAGAAGTAGCAAACAACAGCTCGAATAAAGGAGAATATGTTATGCTTTAATTTACATCTAAATATGTACATGCGAACAAGGGCACCAATTAAGATTTACGATTTTTAAAGCGAAATGCAAGACGGAGGAAACGAGAAAAGAGAGACATATCTCAGGCACTTAATCTTTTACTTTTTATGGAAAGAAATTCTCAACGACAACATCGACAAAGGAAGAAGAAATAACCAGCTTGGTAATAATTATATTTTTTGTTTCACTAAAGTGTGAAGTGCCTTCTCTCCCGCAACAATGAATTTTTTTTTTTGAAAATACATGAAATGGGCTGATGCATTTCTTTTCTCTTCTTTTAAAATTACACGATGATTTATGTAAAGAATCGACTGTTGTATATTTTGACAATAGAATAGAAATAAAATAAAATTTCATGCTGTGAAAACACGAGAGAAAAAAATTCTATTTTCAAATCCTTTAAAATGAGAACAACTCGACGCAATCACTACGTGAATAATCAATGTGATTTCATCGATTGTGTGGAAAAATCCTATTAAAAGAAATTTGCTTCGCGTACGCGATAGAATTCATGTTAGTCATCATGATCAATTAAGAATTGAGAGCAAGAAGCTCGGAGTTAGATTTAATCGACAAACTCAATTAGACGCGAGAACTTTTTATATGTCGACAAAAATGAGATTAGTTTTTGCTGTTGTGTTTGCTATTTGCATGTTCATATTTTTGCACACAATTTTAATGTTCGTTCATCCGCTGATTATTTTCGTGTTTCATTCAATTTACCGAATAAGTAAACAAACGAATTTTATATTTTGTTGATAATAAACATCGTTGACGCATCATTATTTTCGTTTTAGATAGTTTTTATGATTAGTCATAAGAAGGAAATTTTATTGCGACTATTTATAAATGCAATTTTTCATCTTTTAAAAAAAAATGTTAAATTCGTTTGTATTTCATCACCATCATCATCAAATATCATATGATACATGATCATTCACACATACAGGAAGAAGAAATCTTTGGCATTGATTCAAGATGAGTAGCGGCTGTAGGAAATGGAAAAATGCCTCACTCTCTTACAACAATTTTGCTTCAAATGAATGAAATACTTGAAATAATTCCTAATTACTTTTTTTCCTTTTTCTTTCTCTTCGCGTTTTTCAATGACCCTGACCATCATTCAAGATCTCATATCTACATAACATACGTAAACATGACGGACTGCCATCACATTTGGTAAGTAATTAACATCGAGACTTTTGTTCACGGTGAAATTCACGTGAGATGCTTCTTTCTCTTTATTTTAAGGTGTGTAATATCAGCAGAGCATAAAGAAAAATACTAACAACTAATTACTTTTGTGTGTGTGTGATTCATTCTAAAATACCATATATGTGTCTTTCTTATTAGTGTCTATCTTTTTTAATTTAATTATACACATATTGATTATCGTGTCTTTCGCATTATATTGTTTTCATTTCAACAATCTCTAATTAGACAACTGTAGCGGAAATATGAAATAATTATACTCTATTGGTACATTCTTTATGATTTATAGAACTGTCAACTATCAATGAGTAACATAGAAGCTGAAGACATATTTATAACTCTTTTAATTACATGGGCGTCTCCAGATCGTGCCATTTATTAAATTAGTAACAACTATTTATCGTCGTTGTAATCATCAAAATCCTTTTCATGTTAATGTGTCTACATTTTGATATGTATATTAATGATTCCGCGTGATAACGCCCTTGGTTGTTTTCTCTCTCGTGTAATGAAATATTTTAACTGCAAATATTATTAATGTAATAAGAGATGATGAGGACAGAACAAGCAAACAAAATTTTTGTGAACACGTGCCGCTGTGTTTGTTAAACATTATCAAAAGAATTTTTTTCATGCATGTAGGTTACAAAAACTTGAATTTAATTATTTATTGTGCTGTATGTTTCACCTTTATTTTCTATACTCCAAGGACGGTTAAATGTTTCATTTCTTTTTTCTCTTTAATCTTTTTAAAAATTTTATCCAAATGACTGAAATTCACTGTCAAAGCTTTGTGTTACCCGATAAAAATAAATATTTTATTATGCATAAAGCACATGCTCATACATAAACACTATATCGCTGCTGCTAGTTTCGCAAATATTTGAACATATAAAATGACAAAATTTCTACTTTAAAATGTTAGCTTTCGCGTTCTAAGTTGAATTTAATGTTTCACTGCGAAATTCATGAACAGAACATATTGTTAGTCTATTTATTGTCAGACAGCTGTTATTGCTACTGGTGCACATCATATAAACACTTCAAAAAGTTTACACTCTTCTTTATCTTTCTCTCAGACATTTTAAAAAATGTTTTATTTTAAATAAAACAAAAAAAATCCGAATGACTCCATAAAGTAATGATTTTTGTGAGTGTTAAAAAAAGTTCTAAAAATAACTTCAATTGCAAATGTATGTGAGAACAGCAGCAAAAGAGATTTCATAACAAATACATTTAAATATTCATCATATTAAATTTTTCGAAAAAAAAATGAGAGATAGAGAAGAATTTAGGATGGAATACACAACTTGACATTTGAAACTTACACAATTTCATTTCCACTCTGTGCACACGTGATTTGACAAACGAAGCGAATATTCCAAATATTTCATTTTCGCATAATTATCCCTAACTTATTTCTACTAGAGTCTTCAACCAGGGACTTGTAATTATGACATTTCCACGCGTTCGCTCACAATATGTGAAAACTGTGTCGTTGTACAGATGATGTCATCTGTCGTTTTTATGTTTCCATGCATAAATAATTAATGACACTTACTGCAATGTGCAAGGCATAAAATTCTATTTTCAAATTTTTTCGAGTTGAAGGAAACATATTTTTGCCATTTTTATATAAGCAAAAATTTCATGTTCTCATATACAAAAGAAATAAGAGAGAAAGAAAAAGAAGTTTTAAACTCATAATCCATCAAGAGGTGAATGATCTCACTCTTTCTTTTAATACTTAGCTACTGTGCAGCGTTTTTAAGCAAGCAATATACAATGTCAAACATATTGAAAAGAAAATTTTAATGCAATCTTATGGTTTTTGAAATTATTTTCATTCAATACAAACATTAGACCATAATTTTTAATTTAAATCGCTCGCTGTTGTGTTCCCAATTTGTTGCCATTAAATTTTATAGTTTACCACGAATAATAACAATTAGCATAAAAATTAATTGCTGTAGAAATTATTATTACGATGATATTGCATTTTACTTATTCGTAATTTTTAGTTTACGTGTCTTTGTCTCGATTCTGACCATAAAGTAATCTCAAACAATGATTCATTTCAACACATTTGCCAACAAAAAATCATTGAGGAATGACGGCAGCAAGTGAGTATTTAAATTTCAAAATATCTTTACACAATTAAACACTAAGAATGCTACTTCCATGCGACATGTATCGCTTCAACGAATTCTTTCAACAATTTAGTGACAAAGTAGATATGAACAAAGAGCTGCAAAAAGAAAAACTGACTGACTGAGTGCAAGAAGAAATATTGTTCAGTTATACCTTTCAACCAGAACGATTCTTTCAAGCTCTAAATTCTTTCATTGCCACTTGCAACTTTTGTTAACAGTACAATGTTTTCTTCTCTCTTTACTATTTTTATTTTATTTTGCAGCTATAGTAACAGAAATTCAATCGCAGTTATATGCGCTTTAAATTGTGTTCGCAACTAGACTCGCATTAAGCACCGTGCCGCGTTAGCAATGAAAAAAAAATAAGAGAATTTTAATTATTTTTGGCTGCAATTAAATTTTCGTGGCCATAAAACAACAATTTTTTATTGAAAACCAGCAGAAAAAAATCATTTAATGGTTTTCTTTTTTTTCTTACTTAATGCCCATTCAATGTTAGGAGCAGCGGTTTTTATTCTTCACCCTTGATTATATCTTGGTTTTTCCCCTCCATGACCGTCTATTCTTTTTACAGTCAATGATTCCCAATGGATCAATTGCAACAAGATAAGAAAGCATGTACACAAATTTATGGCATCATCATGTGCAATTTTCTGGATAAAAGTCTCCATCAAATTTATTTCGAAAGTTAATTTTCTCCTCACGTGATTGTATTTTATTTTCACCCTTCTTAAAGACGACGCCAGAAACGCAGCATGCACAAAAAACATTTTTTGTTTAGAAGTTCCAAAAACATAGCTATTTGTTAGGCGACCCTTCTATATTTGACATGAGACTAACAAATTTATTCGATTGCAGTTCAAAAACCATATTTCCTTATTAAATGTCGATGAAAAAGCAGGTAAACGAAGTTTTGGCATGACTCATAGTGTCACCATAAATTGCTTCCCTTCATTTTCTATTTTGTTGAGTTCATTGATTTTTATCGGCACTGTTTTCTATAACATCTGCATAGAAACAGAATATTTAACTAACATATGAGCTCAATTTTTAATTAAAGTTGAGTGTCTGGAGCCTTTGCGATAAATTTATTAACTTTTTGTTCGACTCGCCTTACTCTATATATTTTTTATTATCATGCTTTGAAGAAAAAATCCGCACAACTCAACTGACCTTCGGGGACCCACTGAATGCCACTCGTAACGCGATGTTTTTAAATCAACTAATTAAAAATGATTCGGCTAATGTATGCTTCTCGTGATAAAGCCGGTCACCTTTAAAAAAATACGATGTGCATCGCCATTTATAATTTTTTAACCTCACATCGTCGCCTTCATTAACAATTAATTTAATTAAATGGAGAATTTTTTGAGTACTTTTACTCTTGCTTGCTTTTTTAATTTATTCTTTTACTAAGAATTAACTCGACTTGATTTCTTCTTCATAATTGTTTGTTGTTAGTTTAGCAGCTCATAAAGTAAGCACATACACACACGCCCATGTTATGGAAAAAGGCCAGACACAACTTTTACTAGAAACTGCTATTTCTAACTTTGGAATGACATTTCAACAGTTTAACTTTTTGCAGCAAGGTGGGTATTCGTTTAGAGAAGAAAAAAAAAATCATTGATATGTCGATAAAGTTTTAGATAGAAAGTTAGTGGGTGTAATGATTTACTTTTGTTTCAAGTGAAGATATTTTAATAAATATTAAATGAGCCTCAGCTCTTTTCTACTCTAGCGCAAAATAAAAACGGTTCAGACCTTCAATAATAAAGAGAGAATTGAATCACGCAACTATCTTTCACTTTTTTGAAGCTCGCTTGTCGGGGGATTTGAATTAAGAGAGAGAAAAGAGCAAAATAAAGAAAACAACACAAAAACCCACATGCATCACGTGCATGTTAAAATAATCATAGTCTTTTCTCTGTTTATTAAATCTTATTCATCTAGTTAACAAGATCCACGAGTGAAAGAAGCTTTATTTGGAAATTTTAAAGAGTGCGAAAGAAGAAATATTGCCACGTTATATCTATAATGAAGATTAAAAGCGAATTTATTAATTTTTTCTTCCCTCATTTTTCTTATGCTTATAGCTTGAGGCAGATTGAAACTCCTCCTTTATATACCTTGTCCTATTAACTTTATTATTTGCTTATAATTCATTACACGACACGAATCATAATCAGATTTAACAAGTTAATCTCTATAGAACACGCATGAGAAGATGAAAGTTATAGAGAAATTTGTGCTCATTCTCAAATTTTGCATAAACATGAACTAAAATTTTGAATTGAATTCATAAAATTTTTAATCTTCTTATGTCTGAATTTATGTAAAAACACTTCAGGTTTTGGTATTATGTGATGATCATGATTGTCGTTAGAAAACAATGTAGAAAAAAGAAAATGCATCATTAAGTCTATTCACACAATACCACTCATAAGAGTATTTATCTACTCTTGACTGATTGTTATGGCACCTGTTTGTCTATTAAAGCATTCATGATGATTTTTCTCTTTCAACTTATTCACCGAAATAAAATCGTAATAAGTAATACAAAGTGACAGAACAATGGTGGTGCTTTATGCAAATTATTTATTTGTGCACAAACGGTGCTATTTTATGACAGTATTTCCTTCCTTTCATTTTTTAAGTTGCCATTTTTAAAAAACCTCGTTATAATCGACTCAGACAGACAAAATAAAGAGAATAATCTGCTGCAAATGGTTAAAAAAAACTTGCAGTATGTGCTAGGTGAAATTTTTTCATACAGACAACCGCATTGGATAAAAATTTTCTTCAGTATATCTCATTATCATCGCCACAAATTTTTATGACTTTATCATCCATTAGTTACCTCAATTCTCGACTCTTTTCTTTCTTTATTTCAAGTAATAATGATTATACACAGCAAAAGAATATAAAGAATCGAATAATGAGTTCATGCAATATTATCAGTCGCGACTTTTTTGTGGTACTTGTAGAAGAAGTAGTTGAAATCTAGCTAACTAACGGCTTTCTCACTATTTTTTTTTGTTTTATGAGTTTTAATATGTAATATTGTGTGGTGATGATGGTAATAATTAATTCCTAGTTCTTTTCACTCTCCCATGAAATAGAATGGAAAATTTTTATAATTGTTATTACTCTAACTCGTAAGTAATTCTTGATCGCATACACCCATATTTTAACTCCACTATGTGGTATTTCATTTTCATCTTCTTGCGCTGTGGTTTTGAGAAAATTATGATTCGAATTTAATAAATTATGAATTATTTGAAACGTTTAGTGGGTATCATCACAATAGGTTATTTTTTGCTTATTAAAAAAATTATTGAACGTAACACAAATTATTGATGAGATGTATTTGGATAGATCTTGAAGTAACCAGTCATAGAAAAAGAATTTCAACAAAGGAACTAAGCAATTACAGACACTTTACGAAATTCACTATGAATTTTATGGTTCTACCTTTATGTTATGTGTTTCTAGATTTTGAGAACACAAAGTTTTCTAATTATTCTAGAAAACGAAAATAAAGAAGAAATTAATATTTATTTTTCTGTTGTCATGATGTACCGCAATTATAGTCGCTGCTGCTTCACTATCTAATTGTATACGAGCGCAATTTTTTTTTTCTTTTTCGTGTTGCTAGCGGTCAATGTACGTGATTTTTGAACTTTTTTCATTTTTGCAAACCAACAATGCTTTTTGAAATAAAATTTGTTGCTTTGAAGCGAAACATGAACCTTTATTCAATTTTCAAGTGAAAGTTTATGAAATTTCTCTGAAATTGGCTTGCATTTGACTCATAATGAACGTATATAAATTTTTCTATGAATGAAAAAATTATTTTTGTCATTCTCAATGACCTCATCCTCATCATTATATATACATACACTCAAGCTATCTATTTGTAAAAATGCTCACGTTTTTATTTCTTGCTCTATGAGCTGTGCGATAATTAAAATACATCATACTATACGCATATTAATTTTAATGTTGCTTCCGAATTTAATGGTCAATTGTTTAGGAGCAAATTATAGAATTTTTCTATTATATCGTTACAAACATATTGCGATTGTTGACTTTTAATATTGTTATATTCATGTATGCTTAGAAGTCAGCTGAATTTTCCTTCAGATGTCATTTATATAACTTAATTATTTTTTTAATGAATGCTTCACCAGATTTCGATTCAATCAACAATGGAGAAACGTTAAAGGGCAAACAATAACAATAAATTTATTAGATTACTATTCGTTTCGATTTGACTTGACAAATGATTTTTGTGATCAATTTAAATTTTAAATATGAGAATGAAGAGGTATAAAAATATTTTTTTTTTCATGCATTAAGTCATCAACGATAAGTGATTAGAACTGCCGCATTTTCGCTTCTATTTGTATTATCACATGTTTGTATATTCAAATTCAATAGAAGAAGCGACAAAAGTGTATAATAAACATCACACTGATTACGAAATAAGTGGAATGCTAAAAATAATTTTCAATTATCTTGTAATGTTCTAAAAAAGTCAATCAATCGTGTTTAAAATCCGCTTAGGGGAAAAAATTTAATAAAATATCAACTTTCCCATTTATATTTATTCATAAACCAATGACAACTCAATGTTACTGTGCCTCTCTTATTTTATTTACTATCAATTAGTGAAATGAATGGAATAATAGAATGACGTGAAATATGAAGAGAAAAAGCTGCTAAATCCATTAAATAATATTCATTTTCAAAAAAATTTGATCGCAGACGATATTCTTTTCTCACTCATTCTCTTCACAATATGGAAAATGAGATCAATTTAAAGTCACTTTTTTATGGCTTTAAGCAATAAGAATTAAGTGAGTGAATATTGTGTTCTATGGATTGAGATAAGTAAAGTAATTCATTGAATACGGCATACACATTGCATCACTTTGTGATTAATCTTTTTTCTCTCCATAAAAGTGCCTGCACATAGGCAAAAAAAGCAGCAAGAGGGAAAATATTGTTCTAAAAATACCAACTTCAATTCAATTCGTCTTGCACGAATGCAATTAATCAAGAAAGCCGTCTGGAAAATAGATAATGCAGAAGAGATGCTTTTTATAAACAAAGTCTACACACATTACTCATTCGTTATTTTTTTGCCGGCAATCTTTTTGTCATCGCTATGGCCTGTACTTTATGCAGAAAACAGAAACTATTATTCACCAGTTTAGAAATTTTTTTATTTTATTATATTATGGCAAACATAGTTCATTTCAATTTAAATTTAAATTATTTCTTTTATCTGGCAATGGTCAAGAAATTTTTTACTACCAACATTTTGCCATGTATGGAGTGGAAAAATATTCACTGAGTTTTAAATATGGCAAATCGCTCTCTCTGTCACTTGCTTATTATTATTCAACGTTGGTTGTTTTAGAATAGGCAAGACGAAAGACGAAACAAAATTGAAATGATAATTGAGGAGACGCATACAGACTTTTACAAACTTCTATCGATCGATCACCAAGAAAATGTTAACAAATACACGTTCTAAACGAGGGGAGAATTGAGAAAAAGGAAGAAAGATAGCAAAAATGTAATAATAAAAATGCAAGTTTCAGGGTTAAATTACTACATACAGGAAGGCAAAACGACATATACGTGAAGCCATAAAAAGAGAGAACAAGACGAGTTTATAATAATATCCTCATGACACACTGTTACAACCCCACAGGAAAATTCTTTCCTCTATTTTTTTAAATTCAGTTTTATCAAATGCGATTGAAAATGCAAGATAAAAAATTTTCACATCTGCATACGAAAGCATGAGCATGAGAAATTTACATAAGAAAATTCCTTTTGGGATTTAAAGTTAAAAAGAGACGGCTTTAAAAGTGAGTTGCATCTTTTACTCTCGAAGAAATGCATTCTTTTCTTTAAATTAACAGCAGAACACATTCATTTCATTCTTCTCCAGACAGATTTCACCCCACGGCTTTGCATACGACTCTTATCCGATTTGTTTCTTTATTTAATATCAACATTCTTCACAAACAGCGATGACGATAAAGTTGAAATTTTTGAAAGCCTCTCTTTCTCTCTCGGCTCTTGTCTATATTTTGTTCGGCAAATGTATGACTCATACTCTCCTGTTGAAGAAGCTACAAAAGTTTTTCTGCCAAAATTCACATATGTGATTCGAATTTTTATATATACAAAATTTCATACTCGTCAGCGATAATTCTTGATTTCTCTTATATAAATAAATTATAAAATATTCAAGAAGAGATGAGAGAGAAACCAAGAAGTGGAAGGAGCAATATGTTTGCACAAATTGAATTTAAAATACGAAAAGAATGAGAATGCAAGAAAGTGGGTTTCGTCATTTAAATGAAAATTAATAAACGTCGTTTGCATGAATAATGCACACTTAAAAATTGCTTTCAAGAGAAATTTTATGACTTTCCGTAGAAGGGCAAAAGAAAGAAGTATGTAAGAAAATCCTCAATGAAATTAAAACTTTTTTTCCTCTCTCCCGCATTGATTGTTACTCAGTTTCATTTATGACACAATCTGTTCGAATTTTTGTGTCGACCAATTTTATATCATTACTACTACTACAACTTCAATATAATTTTCTATGCACATGCTCTATGCGCGAGAGAAAGAGAAATAGTTTTTGATGTTTCCGTGCAGATTTTTTCATCATTACAAATTAAATTGCTTCATCCACTAATGAACATTTCAAACATAAATGAGCGAGGAGACCAAGTATGCTAGATAAAATTTCACTCAAACATTGTAGTTGAAAAAAAAATGAAGAAAGCATTCATGCCTTAACTTTCAAAAAAAAAGTGTATGTAAATTCACTTGTTCAAATATCCAACAAAAATTATCTCTATAATAAATTTATTATAATCATTACGATCATCATCATCATCAACAACAAAATTCGTTATTTGCGCGTTCATAAAAATAGACAATATGGAAGGTAATTTAGATTAATCACCAATTTAGTTCAAAAAACCATGACGTGAAAACCATTGGAATGTCGAAATTTTATTTGAGTTGAAAAATGCAGAAAAAAAAGATTTTTTCTCAGCAAAAAAGAAGTTTTTTAACGCAGATGGAGGAAAATTATTGTTCCATTTCGTTTAGTTTAATTGAGTCCGAACGATCGCGAAATAAATGTGGTTTGTAGATAGTTATTTATTTTTTTGTACTGTAATGTTGAATAGCGAGGGAATGAATGGATTTGAGAGATAGAAAATACAAAAAAGTGATGAGCTCATGGAGAATGTTTATGTGGTTTTGATAACGTAAAGTCATTTAGAAAATAAAAATATTGCATCATTTTTCTTTCGTTGTTATAATCAGCTCGATCAATAATCACAAAATGAAATCAAGTTCAAATTAAATTAGCACTAAATGGACTTGCATGAATGAAGATAATTTTTTTATATTTTGAACCAAACAATTCATTTTCCAATCAATTACGAAATGAAATTCAATTATAATTTTCAAACTTTTTATTCAGCCTCGATTGAAGTGAAATTTAATTTTTATAGTGCACATACAGACGCATGCACGAAAAACAGCACGAATGCACTATCCGAGGAAGAAAGGAGCATTATTGATTTTCACATCATAGTATTATAAAATTGAGGTCACCGAACTTGCACACACACCCGAAGCAAGAAGAGGAGCTGAATGATACCAAAAGAAAGGTGAGCGAAAGAGAAAAACTTTCCTACCTACAGCGATGTAAAATATAAAAAATTTTCATTTTAATTGAAATCACGTTCAAAACCAATCACATAACATTTATTAAGCATGCTTAAAGATTACAAAATATAAATAAAGATTAAACTTTTAGCTCAGCAGAGCGCTTTCATTATCGCGAGAAGTTATTCGAAGGGAAATGAATAACTCTGTTCCTATCTTTTCGCATAAGTTACTGTTTAGAATGAAATCAAAAAACAATGAAAAGCACACCGGAAGCCTCTTAAAACTCAAAAGAGAGATAGAGAGAAACATGAATGATATGATTTTATGAAATCTCAGCAGTGCGATCTTTTTGAATTAGACGTAAAGGTGAAAGAGATAGAAAATGTTTAATCCACAATTGTACGCATTAAATAGATTGTTGAATATTCACAAGAATAGCATAGAAAGAAGAAATGTGAAGTGATCAAGTGAACGGAAATTTGCCAAAATTAACTTTAATATCTCGTTCTTTCATCGTTCATTTTCCTTTTTTCTCTTACAATGCATAAACGACTATACACAACAACGACTACGACAATCACCTCATCTGTTTTTGTATCATTAAGTCAACTGATGATGATTTAAAGTTTCGTCAATTAGTTTGTTTTATACACATACATCATCATCAGCAAATAACAAGAAGTGAGTCGTTTGTCTATTTGAAAGAAGAAATTTCAAGAGGAAAATAATTTTTCTTCTTCACTCATTGTTTTAACCTGAGTTTTTAGCCAACAATAAAAGATTTCTTTCTTTTTCAATACATAAAGAGAGCGAGAAAAACCACAGAAGTATTTTGTACAAAAAAAAAATGTAAGAAAAAGATAAGTGAGATTATTCAGCTGGAACGATGTGAAATTTTCAATTTAATATCGAAATATTGCAGAAAAAACTCTTCTTTTATAACGCTACCACCTTCTCTTCTTTGCACATACCACCGAAAAGAAAACTTTAGTTTAACGATCAAAATTAAAGTTTGGACTTTTTTCACTGTGTTTTTATAGCCACAACTTAATTAACTACAAGTACTTTATTCAATTCTTTTTTTATGATAAAAACTAGGCAAAATCGTTAATTGGCAGAATAAAAAGCAATTTTACTGTACCTTCAATCTATTGCGTTTTCTCACACAATCTACCTATGGGCGTTGAATGTGGATATAAACGATTTTCTCGACTTTTGACTTTTACTTTGCTGCTTTTAAGCTTGATTGGATCTTAATCCTCCTCCTCACACCTATTAAAATTGTTCTTTCTTGTAATTCGTTTGCGATGAGTTCAAGAGTAATTTTTTTGTGAAATTTTCTCGTTCTCTTATTTTCTTTACTTAATTTTCACACCAGATTTTGCTCTTCTTTCTATTCTTTCACTTTACTTCCACACCCGTCTGAATGAATATTATAATTGCAAAACACTTTTAATTCTTCTCTCACTCTCGAAAGTTCTTCGACTTCTTTGTATAAATTTTTCTTCTTATCACCTTTTGATATTTTTAGAAAAAATGTTTTAGTAATAAAAAAATTAAAAATTCAAGATGAATAGAGAAATTTTTAATTTTTCTTTATATTGCACACGAAAATAAATTTTCTTTAAATATTTTTCACTTCAAGATGAGAAAGACTTTTATATGAAGCTCTCTTTAAGAGGACCTCTACACAGCACGACGTTTTCAACTAGACTAAGACTGTGGTATTTTTTCTCCATCCGAAAATGTGAATACAGAAAAAATGGATTGTGCTTGCTTGCTTGCTATATTATTTCTCTTGCTGTTCGCACTCACTCTTCTTGTTATTTCACTGTATATTTTTGTTGTTTTATTTTTTCAACAATTGAGAAAAATTTTTCTGTAACGTTTTTATATTTTATTTTGCCAACAAAATAACTTTTTTTCTTTGTCTTTCTCTCTTTCTATTTGAATAAAATACTCTATTAAAAAGGGTCAATGAACGAACAAAGGACAAACTTCATTAATCCTTTCTGAAGATTATAAATTTTTAATATTTTGCAATATAAATAGCATTTCAATATTAACTGTGCAAGAAGAAGGAGATAAAGATGTGATGATGATGACAATAATATACTGAGAGTAAACTATAACAGCTCTCTCTAAAGTAAGAACAATGTATCTCGCTATATACAATTATTGAATTGCCGGTGCATTTATCTTCATCGAGACAACAACAATAACAACAAAGCGAGTAAACATTAATAGCGCAAGGCGCATATAACGACAGCAACAACAATGCAATGATGCAAGAGTGAGAAAGAAAATGATATAGAAGAGGAAAAAGAAAATTATTCAACTAAAAGCCGGCTGAATGTTAAAGTCTCACTATAACGAAAAAAACTCAGTTGTAATAGCCGTCAGTGTTATGTTTAAAGCGCATTTTTCCTGTCGTAGATCATTTTATCGAAAAACACAATCTAATTTTCTCAAAATGATAGATTAAAAAAGTATTTACTGTGAATATCATGAAAATTTTAATTTTAAGTAAAACTAATAATAGAATGTCTTCATGTCTATGTTCTGCAATAAATTTTAAATCTAAATTCAATTGACAAATTTTTGGAGTGAAAGCAAAATATTTGGAATAATTCGAGAATAGCATGTCTCATTAAATAGGTCTCATAATAAGAAATAATATATAAACAGAACTTTGTAAAACGAATAATTAGGAAGACAGACTAACAGCCAAAGTGTGGTCATTAACATCTTTTTTCATATAGAGAGGAAAATATGCTAAAAATGAATGTTGCTTTTGTTGTGTTTTCTCTTCTTTTTTCTCATGAGTCATCGGCACGAACGGGGTGTTGTGTTGCGTGTAATAATAAAAATTCATATGCGAATGTGAATGTTTGTGAATGAGAAAGAGACAAAAAGAAAATTTTATGACTAATAAGGCAGAATGTTGAGTGTTATTTTTATAAAAAAAATTTCGTCTCACACTCTCGCTCACTCCCTAATTTATTGCAATTCATCAAAAAGTGAGACACACTTAGGATAAAACAATTACATGCGTGAGTGAGAGTGTAAGTGATTTTTTAATTGCGAAAAGATTTCGGTTTCAAGGATTAATAGAAAAAACAATTCGTCATTTTGAGAGGGCTAAAATTGAGGTGGCGTGAGGTAAAAGCGTGTGTTAATATTATTTACATCAGAATAAAAATGAGCACCTGCTTATAAAATAAAATAAAAAAAGTTTTACTGATTCGCCGTCGTCAATTGAGTTTAATGATTATATTTGTATTGCATTCTCTCGTTTAATGTATTTTAAAATCATGCAAACCATTCAAATGGGATAAATTTCTTTTTTATCTGCTATACATATAGCATAGATTTGAATAATCTCAAAAAGAGTTTTTAATTGTATAATAAAAGAAGACAGAAAATAAATATTGCATGCTTTTTTAGATTTTTTCTTGAAGCAAATATTTCCACATAGCAATCAACTCTTTTATTTCAACCTTATATTTGAGCGCTAAAAAGGAAAGGGAATAGAAGAAAAGATTTTTCGCAATATTGAGCATTCAAAATCGTGATTTAAAAAAAACTTTCCAATAGATTTACTATTGTGCAATCAATTTCTTCTTTCGATTACATTTGGGTTTTTGAATTTGTGCACTGAACCATCGAAGTAAAAAAAAGAGCCTAATTATGCGCTCTTTTATTTAATTAATTGATGTAGTGGTCAGAAATAGTTTTTATAAAAAGTACTCACTTGGATCTTCTTTGAGTTTTTTATAGACTGTCAATGCAACATCATCTTCAGTCAATGAATCCCAAAGTCCATCGCATGCTAAAACAATAAAATCCTCTTGGCCATCTAAATCAAGCACAGCAATATCTGGCTCAGCACTAACGAAAGGTTTATGTGCAGCATCACCAATCGCTCTTGACACAGCTAATTGACCGTTTACACGATAAGAATTGCTCCAATAAAGAACAATGCCGCCAAGGTCTTCAATTCTTTTTCTCTCTGCTGCGTCTTCAGGCGAATGCTTTTTCACAATCTGATGGACATTGCCTAAACGTGCGATTAAGGCTTGAGAGTCACCACACCAACCGACTGCAAAAAAACATGTGATTGGATTTATTTTATATTTGTAAAATATTACTTACCAAACAATTTCTTTTGTGTTTTTCTATAAATTGCACATAATGCAGTTGTACCTGAACTTAAATTTTCAATTTGAGCTTTCTTAAGAAATTCAATGTCTGTGACAAGAAATGCGGCACTCATTGCTTTTTTGATATCGGAGGGATAGGACGGGTGAACGGAAATGTTATAATTGAGATGTGAACTGGCATAAGTTGCAGCATCTGAACCTGAGTGACCATCAAAAATTCCATAATAAAAAGTAGGTTCTGAGTCCTAAAAAAGAATGATAAATTATACAATATGCAAAAAAGCTTGATTAATAAAAAGGTGCAACTACTACCTGAATATTAAAAAATCCATTAAAGTCATCAAGTATCACATGACGATCTTCCATTGTTCTTCTTGAATTTTTTATTGCATCTACAGACACTTTTGGCGGCTGCTGTAGTTTCGTTAACTCGGAAGCATTTTCTGATGTGGGCGGCAGTGGAACTTCATACAACTTTGCATTATCTTGCAATTCGAAGATGATATTATTTACAACTGCAACTACAACTTTAACAAGTTTCAGTGGCTGATAAATGTCACGATTGGCATCATATCCACACTCTTCTGGCGAGTCATTTACTTTTTCGAGAATACGTTTTAGCGCCGTTTTTACTAAATATATTCTCAATGTAGTTGGGCATGTTCGTCTGTAAAATTTTGCGGAATAGTTTTAGGTCAATAATAAAAACTTTCATTAATTTATGATTGATGAATGCAATAAGCTTTTATCATTTTTATCACAATGATTGTGATAATTACGGGGTTTGGCTTGCGATATGAACTTGTGGTTTTTTTCTTATTTGTTTCTTATCAGAATTATACAATATGAGAAAGAAGAGAGAGAGAAGGCGAAAGATAAACTTTAATATGTATGTGCGAGTTAAAAGATATACAACTATTTCATAAAGTGATGATGTTGTCGACTATGAGTCATAAAATGAATAATTTTTTTATTCAGTATTGTTTATCATCATTATTGCTCATGAATGAGTTTACTTCAAACACATAGATGCACAATATAACACGAATAAATATTTTAAGAAGGTCACATGTATTATTTCTGTTTTTTTTTTCTTAATTTATAGCAATACTCTCACTTTGATGATGATGAGTTATTCTATAAATGAGAATTATTTCATCGACGCATCGGAAACGAATGATGATGAAGATGATCATCAAAATTTTCAACCGTATTTGATCATCACGTACATACACACCCATTGCGTTGATTTATTAATAAATGGTAAATTATTGGAAATGTAAAGATGAAAAGAAATAGAAAAATCAGTCTAGATTTGTTTGAATAAAAATTGTTTAAATTAAATTTTTAAAGATCTTTTAGAGTATATGAGTGTCAAGCCCTGATGATGATTCAAAAAGAGAATTATTGTGTAAAAAAACTGCTGTTGCTGTTGTAATTAATAACAATTGCATACTCCTCTACTTCTTTCTTCTCTCTCTCTCTTCTTTTGTTATGCTGATTTTCTATATATAAAAAACATAGTATTTTCTTTTCGTTCAAGCATATGTGTAAGTATCATGCGGTTGGGTAAAACGATTAATTAATTGTAATTAAACTTTTCATCTATATATGTATCGTGAATTAAGCAGAAAAGAAAAGTGGTTTGCAGAGTTTAGAAATATGCTTTTTCCTCTTTTTTAATACTTTTCGGTATTATAAGTCAAAAACTTGCACATTAAACTGTTAATTTTTCAATCTCTGTGCTATTTACTAATATTTTATTACCCAAGATAAGTTATTAGCCACGAAACAATCTCTCCCTGACATTCGTAGTCGCGCAAACAGTAGCCAGAAACTCTTAAAGGTAGCTGATCATGCTAGAAAAGAGAGCAAATAGAAGTAGAAAACTCATTAACATTATGATGAGGGAAAATGAAAAACAGTAAATAGACAACATACGGGGTCAATAGTTTTCGCAAATTCCTCTATATAGTTACGATATTCTGCATATTCTACGTCTAAATTCATTTTGATATTTGCAACTTAAACAAGACGATAATACTGATAAACTTGAATCAACTTTTCATTAACAAATTTTAAAAAAAAATTTTTTTGTTCTAGGTTTTGTTCAATTTATGCTTATTCCGAGTTCTTTTCTAACACATAAAAATTTTAATGCTATTCGTCTTTTAGATTTATTATCAAATTACACTAAAAACTTTTTCTTTACTTTTTAAATGCGTAAGAACGAATTAAAAATATTTATTATTATTCCATCAAAAATTCTGCTGTTTCTTCTACTTTAATTTGAAACTACTGTTGTGAAACAGAATTATTTGTCGACGAAAAACATTGTCTTCAACCCTGCACATTTTACTCACACTCATCAACCCTATTAATAACAATTGTTTGTTTACGCAAAGTTTTTATTTCATTTATCAGCATAATTGTGCCTTATCAGCTCAATTTTATTTTTATTAAATGAAAGGACAAAGAATTCAAGCCGAATTCGTTAGAAAACGAGAAATTGAGCAACAAAGAGTACAACAAACTGAAAGTAAGGAAAAATGCTTCATGAGAATTTTGAAATCTGTTGTAAATTACAAATCCATGGTATTTGATTATTTCTATTCTAGATACAAAAAGATATTATGAGAAATGGGGACGAGTAACTTCATTGCATGAGCACTGGACAAGTCCTGAATTTTATCGTGAATTGGAAGAGAAAAGGAAGCAAGAGAAATTAGCAGAAGAAAAGCAAAAACAATTAGAAGAAAGAAAAGAGCGTTTTCGTGCACAACTTGCCGAAGAGAAAAGGCAATTTGAACAAGAATTGAAAGGTAATTAAAGTTTTATATATACGTGAAGGATGGATTTGATTTTTGGATGGGCGGAGTTATTGCTAGCTCACGTCTGAACTCACATAGAATGAAGAGTCTGTTGTGTCCTAATCCAAACTTCTGTAACCAGACACACCATAATTATACTATATTTATATATACATAGATTTCTTATTAATTATGAATTCCATTATTCACAGAACATCAACGACCGAAATCGAGACAAACTTCTAACGATGTGCTTGAGAGTATCAGGCAAACATTTTCAAATGCAGAAGCAAATAAAATACGTGCAGATTTGGAAGCGAAGCTTTATTCTCCGCGCAATAGGCTTAGCATTGATCATCAAAACATTCTCAAAAATTCAAAAAATACACATCAAGCTATAGCAAAATTAAGCTGGCTTGATCGACAGATTGAAAACCAAATGCAAAATGAACAGCAAAAGCAAGAAACTAAAAGACTCGAGCTGGAATTAGAGCAGGAAAAGAGAAAACATGAAGCATATGTTCAAAGCTGTCAGGAAATACGTGACTCTGAAATAAATCAAATAAAATCATTACATGATAACAACTTAACAGAACTAAAACTACGTGAAAGAGAATTACATGACGCAAAAATGACAGAAAATATATTGCGCAAGAAGCTTGGTGAAGTACAAAAGGAAATTGAAGGAATAACTTCAATTAACAATAAAAGACGTGATCGTGTACAAGCTTTAAATAATTTTCGTAAAGTAAAAATGTTAATGAGAGAACGCTCAGATGCAACAAAACGTGAGATAGCACAGGATTTAAATCTCCTTGATCGCATTAGTTTTGACAAGGATTTTGACAATGATGAGGAGATTAAGTTTTTGAAACAAAAATTCCTCGCAGAATTCGATAATGAGGTACAAAATATGAAAAGTATAGAATGCATGTATGAATCTGAAGCGAAGGAAGCCTTAAAAAAGCAGGAAGAAAAATGGAATGACGAAGCTATGGTGCGAGAACAACAGCTTAAAATTTTATTGGAAGATCGAATTCAAACATTAAACGATAGAATTAATGAATCTGTTCGTAGACAGCAGGACTTAAATACGATTCGTGAGACTCACTTAAAAGCAATTGAAGATTGCAATCAGAGATTAAAGGAATTGATGAGTGAATCGCTAGCCACTGGTTTAAACGAAGCGGCACGTAAAACGTTACAGGAAACGACAATAAATGACAATAATTTGAATGGAATCGTAAGAAAGACTGATAATCTTATGATTAATGGACATCACTATCAATTGACAGCGCCGCGATTTGCGCGTAAAAAGGTTGTGTGGACATAAGATGATTAATAATTAAATTTCATTCCATAAAAATAAATATGATCTCAAAAATATAGTATAGTAGTAGTTTATAGCTCAAATGGGATTTTCAAGTTTAGGAATTTTTTTCTAAAATTAAGATACTTTTATATTTTTTTATGCAATACATGATCATTAATCAAACAATATAACTGATTTTCAATGAATTCTAGTCTACACTTTTATTTTTTCACTTCAAAATTTTCACAATTGTTCGAAACATGAAAATTGCTTCGAGAGAAAAATATCACATCATCTCACAAATATCGACATATATGTAATTTATCATAAGTTAAATTTTAATTTCAGAAAATCTCGCTTACAAAATTTCGTTTAAAACGACGATAATTTATACAAATTCTAATTACGATGTAATATTCTAAATATATCTACGATGATAAGTTGATAGAACCAATTACGACTATTATCATACTATCATGATTCATGAAGCAACAATTTTTTGACAGTCAAATATGTTTAACTTGAATTTGGACGTTGTTGTTGTTGTTCTGACCTATTGGTAAAAATTTTAATTAGTTAATTGTTATTTAAGTCACGTACAAAAATTACTTTGACTTCTTTTTGCTGTTGCCACTATGTGAGGTTCCTTTATGCTCATCATCTGCTCGTGTGTTTCCCATTGATCCAATATCAAAACTTATATTCGACAATGCCTGTGAATGTATTACAATGTATTACAAAATCAATAATTGAAGAGTTGATGAAAATTGAAGCAACAATAAATAAAAATAATTAATGAAATAAAACCTGTAGAAAATCATCATTGGAATCAATTGAAAAAGCACTTGAATGAGCCGCATTTCCATTCTCTAAAGCCTTCTGTCTACAAAGTGAACTTCGCAATGAAGAAAGCGATAATCTCTTTTTAATCGTATTAAACTCATCATCGCTGTCTAAAGAATTCGCATTTGAATGATCATGCGGTTTTGAAGCGTTGTTTTTCTTTGAACGATTTCTTGAATCACTTGTTGGTGGTCGTCGTGAAGAAGAACTAGTTGAAGGACCTGATGCGGGGAAAAATATATTTCCCCCAGCCATATTTGCCCATACATCGTTGTCATAGCAAGAAACACTTCTTGGTGGCACATAAAGTAATGAAGATGAAGTTGACCAGGAAGGCTTGTTAGCATCTGGCTGCTTCTCCCAAATTTTAATTGATTGATCACCAATATTTTCACAATCTGAAGAGACTGTTTTTTGCCAGATGTCATCAGTGTATCGTTTCATATTAACAAAATCATTTGGAAATGCAAAAGAAACATCAATCTGATCACCATCAATACTGTTTTCATTTAATGAATAACGCTTGTGACTTAGAGCTCTTGATGGACGTGCAAAATTTTTGCTTGGCGAGACATTACTTGATGTTGATGGAAAATGATTATAATTTCCATCATTGTTAAGTAATTTTACATTATTAATTAACTCATTCAAATGTTTCTAAATAATAAATAAATCAACAAAATAAATAAAAAATAATGAATAACTAACTAAAACATAAAAACAAAATGGACATAAATGAAAAACTTACTTGAGTTTTCCAAACTGGACTAACACATGTTGTATTTTCAAGCGGGAGCGGCAGTGAATGAGCATTTTCCTGTAAATGTAAGTCTTTAGTATTATAATTACTAGTTAAAGCACCAGTTGCAGTCGTTGTTGATGATGATGATGCTAATGCTGAAGGGGTTGCAGTCTCAAAATTTTCCAAGACACTTGAAATTCGTGCAGCAGTGCATGAAGAAGAATTCGATGAAGCTGCACTGTCATTTGAATTGATTGATGCGTCAAATAAATTCATTATCATTAAATCTGATTCCTCCGATGATGTTGCGTTCTCGAATGCATTTTGTGATTTTTGTGTGCCAGTCGTGAGTGTTTGAGGGAAAATCATTCGTTGCGTCAATTCTGCATACTCAACGTCATTTTCACCTGCCAAGTTTAAAGATTCATCTCCGTTATCGTTATCAAATGAACTGACATCGTCAATTGGATTTTGAATTTTCACATTTGTTGTGCTTGTCACATTGCTACATTCAACAAAATCTGAATCAGAGCTTGATGTGTTTGAACTGAAGCTCGTGTTTGTGGCGAGATTAGGAGATGAAAATGAAATTGCCAAAGAAGTGGTTGTTGTGACAGTAGTTTTTGGTTCTTGCGGTGCGCTTACACTTTGTTTAATTTTTTCTAAAGATTTTTCTCGTGGCTTTTCTGTTACCTTTTGTTGATTTGATGTGTCACTTTTGCGACCTTCACTAGAGCGATTTCTATTGCGACTTGCGTCACTGCTAAGCTTCTTCAAATCATCTGTTATGCTAAATGTTGTTGCATCATTAAGAAGTGCTTGTTGTTGCTGTTGTAATACAAGCAAATCCTCAACTTGAGATTCTTTCATTATTTTTAATTTTGACAATTTTCCACTACTTCGATCGGAAGCAGCAGCAGCTGAAGATTGTTGCAAAGCAAGATTTTTCATTTGCTCACGTTCAAGACGATCTTTCAAGTCTCGAATAAGTGTAAGATTTTGTGATTGTTGACGCAGAAGCTGATTAATGTACCATTGCTGATCACGACACTTTTGAAAGAATGTTGATGCTCGAACTTGAAATCTTAACTCGAGTGTATCTTTTGTTGTATTCAAATAGCCTTCTTCGGCCAACAAGTCAAGTCGATAGAAACGATTATATCCCCATGTTTCATTTCTGTTTTTCATTTAAGAGAAAGAAATTAGTGAAATTTAAAAAGAAAAATTTTGTTAAACTTACGATTCAAAATCGCTTACAAATTCACGTTGTATAATTTTACTAGAGTTTGGATGAATCATTTGCACGCGATATTCATATTTTGAGACTTCTGGAAAGCCGGACGAAAGTTCTAAGAAAACGCTCAAATATTCTTTGCGCACGCTTCCATTTCCATTTGGATAAACTTTTAAACGCCAACACAAGCCATTGACATGAAGAGGATTTGAATATATGGCATCACCTTTTTGTTGCAATTTAGTGAAATTTTTTATTAGAAAGGTCCCTGTATCGTACGATGGAACAATTTCACTAACAAAGTCCGCTGGGATTGGAGTACATGAGAAACTCGACATTGGTTTCGAGCGCACTTGATTTATCATTTTCAACAAATCAGGTGATTTGCTAATGAGCTGTGACCTTGAGCATGTATTTAATTGATGCTCAATTTCTTGCAGCAAATGTTCTAATGATTCTGTTTCTAAAGAAAGTGCATTCTTTTGGCGCATCAAACTGATCAATTTCACTTTCAATTGTGCATCTAATCTGCTAACCATTAATTCCACAGCATTACGTATTTCACGAACTTTTTCATCTTTTGAGCATCTGACTACCTCAACATTTTGTTCCACATCGGAAACAAAACCGACTAACTCCACTAAACGAGATCTCAACTGACCAACTTCTTCTTTTACTTGAGACAAATGTGACTCATAAACCAATTCCAATTGCTTAAAGGTATGATTAGCGTGTGTCCCACCAAAAAGTGCACATTTAGCACAAATACAGCACTTACATGTCCAACAATAAACCGACAGTTTTTCTTCATTATGTGTTGGACAGAGATCTTTATCATTCAAAATGGTCAATTGTGAAGTTTTATTGGCCATCAATTGCAGATTCTCGACTTGACTTGCAACTTCTTCGAACCAGCGGCAATTTACTAATTCATGAACATGTAATGGTGCTCGACAATGCGGACATTGTTTTCTTTGTTCTACTAACCAACGACTTATGCATACATAGCAGCACAATTTACTGCAGAAAGGGCACAAGTGTGCATCTTGCAATTTTTCCATACAAATAAAGCATCGAAACACATCAATTAAAGTCTGTGAATGAGAAAAGACAGATTACCGTGATTGTAAGATATAAAATATTCATTTCCTTTTAATTATGCAAATTTAATAGTGTGCCTTCTGTCAGCTTAGATTAAATCATATTCATAATAAACACTCAAGTACTTATAAGAGTTCAACAATCTCTTTCTCTCTCTCTCTCCTTTTATTATATTAATTCTATTCGAGTAGAGTAAATGAACTTAGAAAGGGTGTATGTATGTGAGAGAGTTTGAACTATTTGTAAATACCAAAAATAAACGTCAGTCAGTCAATGACTTTTTGTATTGACATTGAACTTTGGCATTGTGTAACAAAAAAATTATTTGATGATGATATAATCGAATATTAGTTTTAATAAACTATACGTATTGATTTATTATATACTTGTGCGGAAGCTTTTGTAATGATGATCATGTGTATGATATTAATCAAAAATAATAAAATTTAATAGAAGATCGTCAGATTTTTTTTCTTCTTCTACATATTCTTTCGATACAACGAAGAAATAAATTTATGACAACAACAAAAAATTACCGTGGAGGAAGCTATAATTATTCTCGCTGTGATGCCATTTATATTATTATTAAAATATCACGAGTATGCCTATACATATGCGTACAACAACATTGAACCGTTAAACAATTTTTTTCTGCACAAGAATTTTTTGCGAGATAATTTGATTTTTTTTATAAGCGTCTTTTTACGAATTTATTGTGCATGACCCATTTGAGAAGAGTGTGAAAACAACTATATACATCAATTACTTTATACTAAAAATCTAATTCATACAAGTACATCGTTACACGCCTAAACACTTTTCAATCGTATCAAAAAATGGTTTAACTGTCAATAATCTAGACAACAACTCATTCTGTCATAATGTTTTTACTTTGATATACAGGAAAAAAATTAAACTAGAACGTGTATAGGTAGAATAAGTACAACAAAAGCTCTACAGCTTTAAATTTGTTATTCAATACACATAAGTGAATAAAACGAGAAAGATATTTATGAGCCGGTATATTTTTATAAGTGCACATTATTGTTGAGTTCAAGTGGTGCAAGAGCAAACAAACGGAACATTTTCTTATCTCATCTAAAAGAAATTTCTCATGCATGGCAAATGGCAAATAAATGTAATTTGTTTAAACTTTAAAGCAAAATAATAATATATTAAAGACAGCATTAATCAGCAAAAGAGAGATTAGAGAAGATAATGAGAGACGAACAATGACAATCCCAATAAGGACATAAGTGACTTTCAACAGACGCTTCATTCTTTAATTCTGTCTAACTCGAATACATTAATTTTCAATAATATTCTTTTTCGTGATCCGCATAGCAAATAAATTGAAATGAAGCAAGCATGTCAAAAAGGTGATGCGATGATGAAAAATGTCTATATCGACATTTTATTTCTTATTACCGCCGATCATCAGCAACAGAATAAGTGATGAAAGAAAAGAGCGAAAAAAGCAACTAGGTAATATAAAGATTTTTCGCGTGTTTCATCGTGTCTTGTTATTTCCTTATTAATTAATCACGTTTCAGTGTATTAAAATGCCGGCAAGAGTTTACATTGTTTGTAATATATATATTCATATTTTTTCTCCTCTTTTGTCTGTCTCCACAAAAACTCACTTGTTCATGTTTGTTAAAAATCAATAAGGAAAGAGAGGAAGGTATGTAGCTAAATGAATAAAGGAGAATGAATAATGAGAAAAATCGAATGTGTGAACATACTTGTATAGAGAATTTGGAATCAATATAATTATTTATTTTAAATCATGTATGTTTACTTGAACTAGCTAGCTCATTCATTAGAATTCGCAGATTCATCTTATAGGAAGCATAAGATATTAATTTTAAATAGACATATTTTGACTATATTTGGTAAGTGGGTGTGTGTGTGCTCTCAAAAAAATTATTTTATCGTAACATCGAGCCACCATCAACGCTTTGTGTAATGAAATTTTGGTTGCTAATAGCAATAAATAATATTACTACATTGTTGTTGTAAACTATGCGATTCTAATTTTTTCCTGATACAATAATTTACTGATCAGACAAAGGATCACTATTAGCCATTAGTAATGGTCAATAACTCAAGGATATAAATAATATAGTAAACGCTCCATATAGAGAAGCATTAAATGAAAACCAGAAACTTGAAAAATCTAAAAAAAATATGAATATATTCGCATTCTAATTGGCGAAATATATAATGAGTCAATTTGTAAATTAAATAATGCTGTTTGTTAAGCAATTGAAATACAATCGAATTATAACAAATCTGATTGCTTTCCAATTTTGTTTCAATAAGTATTGAGAAAAAGGGAGGAAGAGAGAAATGATGCAAGTGTGACAAAGGCACATTAAACGTAGAGTAAGTTAAAGAGAAATGAACTGAAACTCATGTAAAAATAATCAATTCACAAGGCTTTGGCCTTTTTAGCTTTAGCAACTGATGCTGCTGCATGTGTCAAAAACACACACCGACACTTGAAATGCACTCGAAAAAAGGGATGGGGGGAGTGATATTTTCATTCGTTCACACTCAGTTGATTGACCTGATTGCAATTTTTTATTTGGTAATAGGTTACATCGCGCAAGGAATTTTGTAAATTTGTGGTATGAGGTTCTTCTAAAAAATTTCACTTTAAAAATAGAAGCGAAAGGAATGTAATTTAGAATATCTCGTGCATTGTGCAGTGTTTAAGAATCGAATGAAATTATCTGGGTCATTATAAAAAGAAAGAATCTCGTTGAACGACAAACGAAGATGAGAAAAATCAATGGCAAACTCTGCATAACACTATCTATTCTTTCTTTCTTTCTATAGAGCTTTTAACTAAGATTGATTTCCGGAAAATGAATTTTGACATTGAACTTTTTTGCAAAGATTTTTTACCTCAGGATTTGTTTCTTTTTCATCTTCCAATGCTGATGCTCCTATCGATGAATTCATTTTATTATTTCTCTTCTGATGAGCCATTTTTATTCAATTTTCTTTATTTCCTTTTTTGCAACTATTTCTTTCTTTCTTTTTTCTTGCACTTTTTATTTCAACATATTTTTCGTATTATTTTATTAGCACTAGCTTAACAAACTTTATCAAAAATGTAAATTTGAGATTAATTCTAGTGCGGTTAAAGGCAAAACGACTTTACGCGTTGAAGAGTAATTTAATATAAAAAGAAATATAAATTGATACACTCGAAGAAAGATTGTTCTTAGTTTTAGAGATGGGCAGTGCGCAATCAAACGAAAGTGTCAAGACCCTCAAAGATTATTTTCTTCAATTTTCTCTTTGATTAGAGAGAATTAAGATAAATAAATTGCATATTAGATTTACATAGAGTCTATCTTTTGACTCAAAGTGTATTCTTTTATTTTTAAACATTTTAAAAATTTTGAAAAGTTTAAATTCGAGTGAAGTGTGTGCAACAAAATTTTTCTACGCGATCAAGTGCGGATTTATTCTGCATTTTTATTCAAAATTTAAAGGCTTAAAGCCTCGTACAAGCGCCAAAAATACATCAAGAAGGCTTATAAGAGCCTCAAAAGCGATTTTTCAACATCTATAAGAGCTAATCTCGTCAAATAAACACTATATAGATTGAAAATTTCGAAAGACGAAATTTTTCAATTTTTTTGTGTGAAATACAAGATGGAGTTTTAAAAAATGTCTCAAATATTCAAAAATACAATCAACTCGCTAACCTCCTCAGGAGAAGCATCATCACCATCATTTTTCGTTAATTTTAAGTTTAATTTTAATTGTAACTATGGAAAAAAAAAGGAATCCGATTGCCCGAAATGGGCTTCAGACAACATCTGATTTTAAGAAAGGTAAGTAAAACAACAACAACAACAACAATGGAAATTTTCACTGGATCATATGTTTTCTTCTTCTTTTCTTTTTTTTTCGTCTTCTTTGTTTTGTCTTTTGAACAGATGTTTCAAGCAAACAACATTATCGTCGACGAAAAGAATCATTTCAATCGGAATATGGCAACAATAACAACAAACAACAGCAACAGCCTGCTAATAAGTATCGTAAAAATGCTAGCAATAACTTTTTCTATGATAAACGACCACCCGCACGCAAAAATGGATATTCTTTGGAATCGCAAAACAGTGCTAATTACGAATTTAGCTCGACCTCCCGACTGACAGTCGAAAACAATGATGACTATGAGTTGAATTCAGTGTTTAATCATGGAAGTAAAAAGCAGAATTTGAATCATTTGCTAAACTTCCACAAGTACACAAAAGATTCTGATGACAGTATGCAATATCGCGGTGCTTTTTCAAAGCACGGATATCGTCATAGAGCTGCATCAAAGAAGTATAATTACAACAAGGAGCAATATATTCAAGCTAATTGCCAGTTCATTGTAAAAGAGGATGCTAAATATGATTACAAACCATTTACATTCACTCCAGATGCGTTAGTTGAATGGGATCAAATTGTCAAAATCCTTGTTTCGAGTAATGAAGAGAGTCAATGTCCAATATGTCTTTATAAACCAAAAGCAGCTAGAATGACAAAGTGTGGACATGTATTTTGTTTTCCTTGTGTACTTCATTATCTCTCATTGTCTGATAAGACGTGGCGAAAGTGTCCCATATGCTATGAAAGTGTTTACTTAACTGATTTGAAAAGCACAACATCAAGACATATTCATGTTTCCTATAAAGTTGGGGACATCTTGAATTTAGAATTAATGAAACGTGAAAAAGGATCGCTTTTTGTTAATAAAGCAAACGAAATAAGTTGCAATGAAATCAGTGAGTTTCCAAGTTTCTCAGAAGTTGAAGAAAACTTTACGTACTCAAAACTTATAATGGCAAACAAGCAAGAAATGCTTCGAATCATTGAAAAGGAGATATATGAATTGGACTTTCAACTTATCGAAGATGGTATTGATTGTCCAGAATCTATGTTTGTGCAACAAGCAATCGATTTGCTGAACAGAAAAAAGAGTGAAATTGAAATTTTGATAGAGCAAGATGAAAAATTGAAGAGTGAAAAGCAACATGAACAACAAGTTGTTGATTCATTTGACCAATTGGCTATTTCTTCAAACATAAATACTACTATTTGTAATAGTACAACTGAATCACTAGAAGATGAATCGCATTCTTTAATTGATGAAGAAGGATGTACTTTGACTGTTAAAGATATTGACATTACATCGGAAGCATCAAGCTCTCACTCGCAATATTTCTATTATTATCAAGCACCAAACTCTCAAAATATTTTCTTACATTCTATCAACAGCAAGATGTTGCAATTGATGTTTGGTAGTTTAGAAAAATCTCCACAAACGATTCGTGGCAAAATTGTTCAAATTGAATGCTGCTCAATGAATGAAGATTTACGTAAAAGATTGAAGTATTTGCAACATTTGCCAGTTTCATCAGTTTTTGAAGTAGTTGAAATAGAATTTGAAGATGGTTTTATATCCGAGGATGTAATTGATGTTTTTAAAGGTAAATTGATTTATTAATTTCATGTAAAATTAAAATCTCAATGACTTCATTTCAAAGATGATCTTTTTAACCGTCGTAAAAAACGACAACGTCGTGAGCGTGAAGAGAAGAAGCGTGAGAAAGTCATTAACGAAATCAATGACCGACAAATGGGAAAAATGTTGAGTTCTGCTGCCAATATCGATATTTGCTCATCAGCACAATTTCCTGATTACAACGAATTTAATGAATTGGTGAATGAAAGTAGCGGCAATGCAAATTTGTCAACATCTCCCGCAGGTCTTCCTTCATTTGCGAATGTAATTATATTTTTTTGCCTTAATTTATAATAAATGATAATATAATTAATCAAAAATATGTAGATGTTAACATCACCGACAGGACGAGAATCTGAGAAATTATGGCCGTCACTAGCTACACCAACAAGCAGTTCAAATGCTACTAATAGCAGTAATAATTTATTTTTTGATACTAAAATGACAACTCGAACTGCTGAAAATAAAGCTTCGAGTTCTGCCAAAACAACTGCTACACTGCAGGAAGATGATGATGAATATGAGGATGAAGATGAATGCAAAGCGCCAGCTTATAAGAACAACTTGAGCGATGCATTAGCAAATGCTTTAAAATCAAAAGCTTCAATAGGCGAAGCAAATCCAACCAAATCATCTGGAAAAAATAAGAAGAAAGGAAAGAAAACTCTTCTTTTCTCCTCAGGCATGAACTTCAATTAATTTTTTGTTCTTTAAATTCTTTATTTTGATTATTTCATAACTTGCTACTAAAACTGCATAATTCTTACTATCTTTAATATGTTTTTGAATTAAATTCTTTTCTTGCAAAGCTTGCTCTTCAATTCCCTCTTCACTTGAGGACAAATATTTTTTGGGTATATTATATATTTTTAAGAAACATCAATAGTAAAACAACTTTTCTTTCAAAAAACAATTTTAAATATATGTAATATGAACATCAAGAATTATTGGCTAATAAATATAGCATGAAGTAGATAAAGAAGATTACTTTTATATATTTTTGGTTCATTGCTTTTATCTTTCAATTCACATAAGTGTGCAATAAGTTGCTTCTTTTATTGTATCGGGCAGAGCTTCACCTTTCATTTCCTTGCTCTTTGCTTCCAAAAAGCTGTTCTCGTATCGCTTTGTAATGAAATCAGGCAGCGGTTTGTTAAAATCATCTGGAGGCTTCGAACGCTTTTTCCACACATCATTTTCCAAATGACCTTGCATTCTGTCTTTTCTTCTTAAATTCTCATTGTCAATTATACGCTTTGCAGAGCGAAAATCATCCTTCTCCTCAAAATTTATGCAATCATTCAAGTCATGCTGCCAGCTAAAAATTTTATGATATAAAATAAATCGAAAAGAAATTTATTGTTTTTGATTCTCATAGGACTTTTAAGTTCTATATATTCAATACAGGGTCTGACTTGAAATAATTAATATTCAAGTCATGTGTTTCACAAATGTTATAAAGATACTTACGAACTGCAGTCAAGTATGTCGCCATTGACAAAGTACTGCTGAAATCGGCCCTTTATTGATCTGCATTCTTTATATTCCTCTAAAATTTCAAGAATTTGTAAGGATATGTGTTAAAAAAGTCATGTTATCGAAAACGCAATTTTTTTTATTTTTATGTCTGTACTCACCACGATACCAGTGACAGGGCCTTATCTTCCATTGATTTTGTTTCACTTCATTCTCTAAAATCAATTCACTGTCCTCTTTCATTTTGTTTAATTTCTTTTATAATTCTGTGAAAAATTCAAAATTAAATAACTTTTGTCTTAAAATATATAAATCGGGACGGGCAAAATTGTGAAAAAAATTTAGAATAAAATTTGCCATATGGACTTATAGAAAATATTCAAACTTAATTTTTACTGTTTAAACTGTACTTTTGATATATCTGAATAAAAAGACACTTTTTACCTTACATAAACTTCAAAGAATTTTAATTAAATTAAAAAATAATTTTTTTAAATTTTAGGCAGTCACATTATGTTTTTCAATGAAGATAAATAAGAAATTTATTCGAAAGCATGACACATGTTGTATTATTGTTTTGTGTGACTACAAATAAACACATATTTGTGTTGCGCAACTGTTGTATTTCATTAAGGTCAGACTAAAGTCATTGACAGAGGAAAACTAATTCACAAATTTCAATTGTTCTTGCTCTTAAGAGATTATCAGTCGTTCATTCCTAACACTAAAAATGGCTCTCAATAAATTAAGTATTGAAAACTTGGATTTGGCTGGAAAGCGAGTGTTGATGCGGTAAGTATTTAATTTTCCGGTTTCAATGGCTAAAAAATAATTTGTCTCATTTTCATTTTTTGCCAACCACTCTAATCAAAATCAATTGACAGCGTTGATTTCAACGTTCCCATCAAAGAAGGCAAAATTACAAGTAATCAGCGTATTGTAGCTGCCTTAGAGTCAATTAAATATGCATTGGACAAAGGAGCTAAATCAGTCGTAAGTTTATCGATTAATTTTGTAATTCTTATGCAATCTTAAATCAATTCGACAATAAGTGAAAAAAAATCATTATCAAGGTCAATGATATGACTTTTTTGTTTTCAATTTAAGGTCTTGTGCTCTCATTTAGGACGACCTGATGGAAATAAAAATCCAAAATACACCATGGCCCCTGTTGCTGATGAATTGAAAAAGTTGTTAGGAAAAGATGTTAAATTTATCAACGATTGTGTCGGACCTGAAGTTGAAGCTGCTTGCGCAGATCCTGCACCAGGCTCAGTCATCTTATTAGAAAATCTTCGCTTCTACATTGAAGAAGAGGGAAAAGGAGTTGATGCAAGTGGCGCTAAAGTAAAGGCCAATGCCGATAAAGTTAAAGAGTTCCGTGCTAGCCTCGCTAAGCTCGGAGATGTCTATGTCAATGATGCATTTGGTACTGCTCATCGTGCTCATTCATCAATGATGGGTGAAGGCTACTCACAACGTGCTGCTGGTTTCTTAATGAACAAAGAATTGCGATACTTCTCAAAGGCACTTGATAACCCAGCACGTCCATTTTTAGCTATTCTCGGAGGTGCTAAAGTTGCTGACAAAATTCAGCTCATTGAAAATTTGTTAGATAAAGTCAATGAGATGATTATTGGTAAGATAAAATAAAAATGATAAATGGAAATTATATTCAAATTAAAATTCCATTTTTTTAGGTGGTGGAATGGCTTTTACATTCTTGAAAGTATTGAACAACATGGAAATTGGTGGCTCATTGTTTGACGAAGAAGGAGCAAAAATTGTACAAAACTTGGTCGAGAAAGCAAAGAAAAACAATGTGCAGCTTCATTTGCCAGTCGATTTTGTAACTGGTTCAAAGTTTGGTGAAGACGCTGAAGTCGGTGAAGCATCAGTTGAAAGTGGAATACCTGCTGGATGGATGGGACTTGATGTTGGCCCTAAAACTCGTGAATTATTTGCTGCACCAGTGGCTCGTGCAAAAGTCATCGTTTGGAATGGACCTTGTGGCGTTTTTGAATTTGTTAACTTTGCAAAAGGAACAAAAGCTTTGATGGATGCTGTCGTAGATGTGACTGCCAAGGGAGCTGTAACAATTATCGGTGGTGGTGATACAGCAAGTTGCTGTGCTAAATGGGGAACAGAATCTAAAGTCTCTCATGTCTCAACTGGTGGCGGTGCCAGTTTGGAATTGCTCGAAGGAAAGACATTGCCTGGAGTTGCTGCATTATCAAATGCTTAAATTCACTCATAAAACATTTTAATTTTATGAATAAAATTACTCTCATTATCAACTTAAAATATTATAATTTCTATCTTAAAGATATCACATACACATGTTGTTATTTTGAATTAATGCCGGTTGTTTACAATTTCACATATACAAAAAAGTCGGTTCTTTTATTCGAGGGAGCACAATATATTCAGTAGACAAAGTGTATGAAGAGAGTGAGATCGCTTTGAGAAAAAAGAAAATAATAAAAATGTTGGAACAGTGAAAATAAAAAAAAAATTAAATTTGCAATTTAAACGTCAAAAAATGAAATTTAATTTTATAATTTTATTATGTACATTATTACTTTTGTTAGGATCTAATGGAGAACAGCTCAAAAACCAGGTATAATACCGTGAGAGTGAAAAAATTGATTTTTTCTGAAATGAAAATTATAAATATTTGTTATTAATATTTAATGAACATTATCGACTCTATGTTTTAAAGGACTGTACAGATGTACTGCGAGCAGAAGAAAATGAACCAATTCTAGTGCTTTCGACACTTAATGGGGATTTACTTGCAATGTAAGTATTTTTTATATTTTCCAAAAAAAGAAGAAAATACTGATAAGGAAAATCAAAAATAATACATTTCGAGTCATAGCACACGGCTAATAATCAATTTTTATTTCATATTTCATCATCAACACTATTGTTTTTAGAGATCCACATAGTGGTGAAATTAAATGGAAACAAGTGAATGAGCCTTCAGTTAAAACAGAAAATAATGATCGGTTCTCTAACTCGGTTTATTTTCCCGATCCTGTATCTGGAAGCTTATACAAATTGAGAGTTCAAGATGATAAAAACAATGTGCTCAAAAAGTTGCCATTTACTATACCCGAGCTTGTTAACCGTTCACCATGCAAATCAAGCGATGGTATTTTATATTCTGGAAAGAAATCAGACAATTGGTAAAATTAAAATTATTCTTTCAAATAATTCATAATTATATCTCTTTTTAATTGAATTAGGTTTATAATTGATCCCAAAACTGGCAAACGCGAATTTATAATGGGTTTTGAAGCGAAAGCAGACTCTTCTGATGTTTTAGGATATGCAACTTCACGGTCTGTGTATCTCGGAAGGTAGCGTATGAAAATTGCATAATTGTCAAACTGAATTATTTAAAAAATAATGGCCCTTGTTTTTCCTATCTAGAACACAATACACAGTTTTGATGTATGACACAACTGAAGCGAATAGCAAACCATGGAACATTTCTTTTTTCGATTATAATTCACATAGCATGGCGCCCGAAATTTTGGAAAAATATGAATTTATTCATGTTACATCTTCTACAACCGGAAAAATTGTTACAATGAGTAAAAAGAACAATAACTTTCTATGGCAATTGACTGATGAAGTGTATAAATCGCCTATTGTTGCAATTTTCATTCTTTCGAGTGAAGGTTTTTTAAGTGTACCGTTTACTACTGTCTCAGAATCAGTGATAGAAAAAGTTCTCGATTACAGTTTGAGTGAGACAAAAAGTGATTTTCAATTATAGTAAGTGTAAATTTGAGTATTAATAATTGAACAAAACTTGATTTTTTTTCTAAATTTAGTGAGACTGTTTATGTGGGTGAGACATTTGGAGACAATACATTCTATGCCATTCCTTCATATATTGATGATTCAACAAGGACCATAAAAAAGAATAAAAACTTTGCTAATCTATTAGAAGGACCAAAAGGACAAAGTTCAAAATATAATCAGAATGATGATGAAGCGGTAGTTACAAATGAGGAAACTCAGCAAAAAGAAAAGGCGAAGGAGAAGAGAGATGAGAAGGTCATTTATTACGGTTATTATGAAACGCCAGTAACTGACACATTTTTCGAGACTCTTCCGTCAGCAAAGGCAAATTCAAACAACAACGAATTGTCACTTATTAAGAATCATAATTTTGCAAATTTATATAACAAAAAAAATCATCATCAAGAGAAGAAAATCATTATCGACAATCAAGTTTCTGATGATATTGTTAACATATCCACTGCACCAAAGTCAAATAAAAATAGCGCAATTGAGAGTCAAGAATTTAAGAAAATTGGCCTGCTTAAGTACGCTGTCAATTACTTTAAAAGCTATGATGATAGCCAAATTTTGAAATTAGTCGTGATTATTTTGATTGGCTTTGTGATAACATTAATATGGCTCTATCATACAACATCCAAACAGGTAATGAATGATAAAATATTAAAATTATTAGAGTAGAAAATATTAAAAAAGTTACATTTTTCAATATTCGAAAAACAGCTGCGACAACAATCACAAAATGGCTCTAAAACATTCTTCGGGTCTGGCAATTCGAGCGGTGGTAGTAGTAATTATGATATTCTCTCATATGAAGGCGGTAAGTTGTTAAACAATCATTCAATAATAATCGTTTATATATGCATCATCGTCTATTTCATTCACCGGATGATATTCGATCGGTTCACTTGTAATATCGTCAAGATGTTTTTGGAATGCTCGTATAATGAATGTGAAATAAAGTTCTGCACCTGTGAATGAAACACAAAATTTAATAATTTAATCAAGTTCAATAATATTTGAGCACATGTGTCATCACAAAAAGTGAAATAATCGATCAACGTGATGCATACAATTACGCTATATAGAGCGAGTTCTACTTTCATTTACAACTGATAAGAGAAAACATGCGGGTTCCTTAGTTTTTTCTTTCTCTAAACAATTCAATTTCTTACCTATTGATAAAATATCTAAGAGAATGTAGAAGACATGTGTTTTGTCATAATTGCATACAAGAAGAAGCAGAGCAATGAAAAACATTTGATAAATTCTCCACAATTTAATAAGGGAATTTCGCACCTAAAAAATAGGTTTTGAGATGTTAATTAAGTTAATATAAATATTTGTTTTTTGAAGTACGACGAACTTTCATTCTTCTTGGAAAATAATTTCAGATAAGAACGCTCGATTTTTTTACTCACCTTCATAAAAGCATAAATGAGTAACAATTCGAATATTATTCCGATTATAAATAATGTGAACAGTGTGAAGAGTAAAATTTCATTCACTAAAGAAGAAATAAATAATTAATTTATACGTAAATCAAGTGATGTTGACATTCGCATGTCATTGTCAAAATATTTAATCATGTCTCTTGCGCATTTAATTTTTCTTTTTTGCCATTTGCTCACCTAAAAATTTTGTTTCGTTGTAAAATTTGATAATTTGTACAACCCAAATGATAAGACCATTCAATGCTGCAAAAATGCCAGATTCTATGATTGGAATACAAAAGCAAAATTTCCTCATCCCTCTTTCCCTTATTGTTGATAATATTTTTTTTATTATTTATTTTATCACAATGAAACAGACAGAAAAAGTATCGTAAAGAGAGCTTATATTTTTTTGAATGAGATAAAAATAAACATTGTATGTTCTAATTTTATATCTTTCTTACTTTTCTAGACGATTGCATAAAAATAGGCAAAATAACTTTTCATCCACAACAAATTCTTGGAAAAGGATGTGAAGGAACTTTTGTGTTTAAAGGATCTTTTGAAAATCGAGATGTTGCTGTTAAGAGACTTTTACCTGACTGTTTTACACTAGCTGATCGTGAAGTTGCACTTTTGAGAGAATCAGACACACATGAAAATGTCGTTAGATATTTCTGCACTGAAAGTGATCGTCAATTTAGATATATTGCTGTTGAGCTATGCACTGCTACTCTTCAAGAATATATTGAAGGAAAAGATGCTGAAAGACTTCAACAGTTGATAAATTTTAAAGAAATTTTATATCAAGCAACGAATGGCTTGAATCATTTACATCACTTAAATATCGTACATCGTGATGTAAAACCGCAAAATATTTTACTTTCTCTACCTGATAATAAAAATAGAGTCCGAGCACTCATTTCTGACTTTGGATTGTGCAAAAAAATGAACATTGGAAAAGCTTCATTCTCGAAAAAGTCAGGCATAACAGGCACCGAAGGATGGATAGCGCCAGAGATGCTCAAAGGACATCGAACTGTAAGAAATTCATAACTTGATTCATTCATGACTTTATTTAATTTTATGAATATTTTTAGACAATAGCAGTTGATGTATTTTCTATGGGCTGTGTGTATTATTATGTGATGTCTAATGGAAGTCACCCATTTGGTGATAATTTAAAGCGACAAGCAAACATTTTAGCAAATGAATACAATATCAGTGACTTGTCGACGAAGAAAATTCGTGAATATGAAAGTATTCTTGCAACTGAAGTGATAGCTGACATGATCAATAAAGATTCATCGAAGCGACCAAGCACAGAGGCAATTTTAAAGCATCCACTATTTTGGCGTGAAGAGAAAATTTTAAGTTTCTTTCAGGACGTATCAGATCGCATTGAGAAACTCGATTTGAATAATGAACCATTAAGGACATTGGAAAGAAACGCTTCATTGATTGTACGTGAAGATTGGAGTTTGCATTTGCATGAAAATATCACTGCTGATTTGAGAAAATATCGCGGATACTTTGGTGTCAGTGTGCGATGCCTTTTGCGTGCTTTAAGAAATAAAAAACATCACTATCATGAATTATCAAATGATATGCAGAGGATTTTGGGTGCAATACCAGTTGAATTTATTCGCTATTGGATATATCGTTTTCCTCATCTTCTTTCACACACATATCACTCTATTGAACAGTGTAGTAAAGAAAACATTTTTAAACGATATTATTGTGCTCATTACCAATTTACAAAACCAGATTATCTTTTTGATGAGACACTTGATAATTTTGCATTACAAAATAATCAAGAATGTGCGAAACCACTTTCAAAAGAGAAATATTTTAATAACAACAAGAAAGACAATAGAGGACAACAGAATAATTTACCTAAGCGCAATAATAAAGGAACGTACAATTTTAACAAAGTACAAGGAAACAACAAGTCAACAGAAGTAGGATTTATAACGAGGGACATGATGCAATCAACAGACATGCTAAAAGGAGGAGGAGGAGGTGAAAATTTAGCAAAAGACACAATTGTGTGGAAGTTGTGAAAATTTTTTTATATGTTATGCACTACTTAGGCTAATTAACTAAACAATTAACTGTTTACTACTACTTTATATTAATTATTAAGTGCCCAAAAATGTTTATTTTTTATATATGGAGTTTTTAAGTCAAACATTTAGAATTAATAAAATGAAATGATGATGTTTCAAAGACTGTTTTATTTAAATGTTTCTTTTTCTTTTTGATACTGCGCAAAAACAAGCCCTTGATTGTGCATTACAACAACAACAATAATATATTGAAGCAGCATAAAAGTGTCTTTTAGTTTTTTAATTGTAAATGTTTAAAATTGTGATTATATTGTAATGCATTCGGGAAATCACACTAATTATGGCTCAATCGATGCAGCAACAACATCTTCTTTTTCACCTACAGAGTTCTTAATTCTTAAAGAACAAATTTATTCAAACTTAATAAATGTCAAAAAGAATGCTAGTAAATTAGATAAGATTCATAAGGTAAGTCTGGCATTAAAATGTCTCAGCAAGTCACATAATAATATTCATATCTTTCAATGATGATAGGCTATCGGAACAAAAGCAGATACGAGTGATTTGAGGAACAAAATGTAAAATAAAATCATTTGTTGATAATCATTGAATCAATAAATAATAAATTACGCATTTTTTTGTAGACAAGGAATACAAAAGAGCACGAATGAAAATATAAAAACGACTTCATCCCTTATAAAGAAATTAAATTCGATTGTAAGATTTTCATCTACAGAAAAGTCTCAAAAGATACAAAGTGAAAAACTCATATCCGAATTCAACTTAGTTGTGCAAAAATTTTTACAAGTGAGTTCAATTGAAAAAGCATGAGTCACGCATGTTCTAATTTTTTTTCTCTTCTTCTTCATTATTTTAGTCTGAAAAGTCTCTGAACTCCAAAATCCGCAAAGCTCTCTTAGTAAATGTCGATGATGAAGATGATATACCACAATCGAGTAGTAGTTTTTCTTCACAGCAGCAGCAGCTTCTTGCTGCCGATATTCGATTTGAAAATGAGCTGATGGTGGAACGTGAACAAAATATAAACAAAATTGAAGACGATGTGCAAGAAATTTCGCAAATTATGAGTGAAATTTCTACATTAATTCATGGACAAGGTGAAACTATTGAGACAATAGAAAATCAAGTGGGAGACGTTGAGACGAATGTAGAGCAAGGAGAGGCTGAAATTAGAAAGGCTTCATCATATCAACAAAAATTTCGAAAGAAAGCCTTTTTTATTTTCATTATTCTTTTCATTGTAGCATTAATTGTCGGTTTCTCTGTTTACTCAAAGTTGTAGATTGATAAACTAACATAAATTAATTTAGTTAATTTTGACATTCTCTCAATTTATTATTCACTTTTTCTTATTTAAAATTATCTACACGTTATAGCGTTATATTTAATTATCAGTAAATAAAGTCACGCATATATACACATTCTAATAGGTATTTAACATTGTATTATTTTGCTTATCTCTAATTCTAAAACGAATAAACTTCTTTCACTATGTTAAAATATATTTCATTAATTTAACGGTTTTCATTTATTTAAAATTATGAACTATTTTCAAAGAAATAGGTGCCCAAAAATTATAAACTTTTAAAATTTCGTGAAATTATATGAAATCAATTTTCTTAAGTTCTGATAGATAAATGATTTAAACAATAAAATATAGTGTAATTATCTTAATGTCCATTTATCTATCTATCGTGAAATCTTTTTAGTTCAACAGTAAATTTTTAAAAATAATTGCTATAAATTTGTTTTCTTCTTCTTTTCTTTGTTTTGATTTTCAATTCCATAATATCAAAAAAGAAATTTTTTAAAAAATTCATATTCTAATTGAATTAAAGCAAAGATTTTATTCTAATTGGAGTTTTTGGAGATTTCTCTGTACTGCTGTCTTATAAGAAAAATTAATTATTCAACACTTTAGCACAACCGGCAACTTTATCAATTTTCACAAAATGTCACTTCTTCTACGATCACTGCAATTCCAAACACGATTAAATGTACGTTTCCTACGACAATTATCAACTTTAAATCATCAAATAAGACTCTATTCACAAAAAGGAAATGAAAGCAAAACTGTTACAAAATCACAAGAAAGAGGACAAATCGGGGAGGTAATGATTTTCGCACACATGTAATGAAAATTTTGCTTATCAAAGTTTAATTTTGATGCAGGCAAAGCCATTAGGTGAAAAAGTAAAAGAGAATGTTAAGACAACAAGCTATTTAGGAGTTATTGTTATTGGAATTGGTGTTACTGGTATTATGTTTTATTCAATTTTCAGTGAATTGTTTTCCAGTAACAGTCCACAAGCAAGTAAGTTAATCTTCACACTTGTTGTAAATTGATTAAAAACTAATTTTTGTATCTTTTAGTTTATGCTGATGCATTTGAAAAATGTAAAAATGATCCAAGAGTTCAAGATGCATTGGGGCAGCCAATTAAAGCATTTGGTGAGGAGAGTAAGAGAAGAAGAAGAACTCATATTTCAAGTCATGTTTATCAAAAAGAGGGAAGAAATTACATGAGATTAACATTTCACATTCAAGGAATCAGAAATAAAGCAATTGTTCAATGTGATATGAGACAGGTGAGATAAAAATTATAGGCTGATGAATAAAAACTAAATAAATATCATTTAGAACGATAATGGAAAATACGAGTATCGATATTTGCTTGTTCAACTTGAGAGTTATCCTCACACCACAATAATCATTGAGGACAACAGAGTCAATGACACAATGGCAATTATTGAAACACAGGCAAGCATGATCACACCTGATTCACAAAAAACAGCATCATCAACACCTTTAAAAGGAATTTTTTCATAAAATAAAAAAGTTGTGAAATGACTCAGATAAAAAAGTTGTTGTAAATAAATTTTAATTTGAAACAAAATTATAGGATTGTCAGTTTAGTCAAAAACTTCAATAGCTAAAGTTCTCATTCCATTAAAATTATGAGTTTGAATTTAGAAAAATATCAAAAATATGGATCATTGGATCTTACACGGTTATCAAAAAAATTGTCTGTGTCGACACATCCGACTGTGAATGAAAAAATATGTCTCAATTTGATCTTTATAGAAGACAACATGAGAAAATTAAATAATAGCTACAAGGTAAGGATAAATGTTTAAAAATTGATTGAAATTGAGATGAAATCGATATATAGGCAATTGGAACAACTTTAGATAATCATAGAATGAGGAGAGATATGTAAGAGAAAAATTTGTAAAAATCAATTTCTTTTTTAAAACTAAATTTTTCTAGTAAAAACATGCAGAAATCAACAAACGACACAATAACTTTTACTTTGAATTTAATTAAAAAATTAGATTCAATTGTAAAATCATCAAGAGCTCAAAAACACCTAAAAATTAAAAGTCAAAAATTAATTTCTGATTTCAATCTAATTCAGAAGAAATTTATGCAAGTGAGTTTAGTCATAAAAAGTTTAATTTGAATCACACACAGCTTGAATTTTTATCTTCTAATTTAAAGCTTGATAAATCATTAAATGTGAAAATACACAAAACTCATTTAACAAATATCGACGAAAATTATAATGATTCTGACGCATGCACGAGCACAGAACAGCAACAACAACAAGAATTTCTTCCAATTGATCCAAATTTTGAAATTGAATTGATGTCAGAACAAGAACAAAATGTGAAACAAATTGAGAGTGATGTTTATGAATTATCTCAAATGATGAATGAAATTTCTTTGCTTGTCAATGATCAGGCTGAATCTGTGAATAAAATTGAAGAAGAAGTCATTAACACAGTAGAACATGTTGAAGAAGCAAGAGTTCAATTAAGGAAAGCATCAAATTTGCAGAATAAGAAAAGAAAATGTGTAGTAATCTCTGTGGTTTGTTTGACTCTTTTTGTTATCATTTTTGTTGTAGTAATTTTAAAAATTATAAAATAAAACTCAATGAATTTTAATATTTTTCTCGTATATCTTTATTTTTGTAATTTTTCTTCATTTTTCCACAAAAAAGATTTTACAAATTTCATGTTTTTAATGGTTTTCTCTTTTTTTTATTTCGGAAATATTATTATGATTCATAATATAACTTATATACTGCCGCAATTTTCGCATTGACATAAAAATATATATCAATTTTAATTGATTAATTTAGTTGATCACCTAACTATCGTTCTTTATCATAAAATCAGCAAATATATAATTAAGATGTTGTAATGAAAGCAATAAACGAATGAATAAAGCATAAAGCACAAATTTTGAGGCTTTAAAATTTTTTGATGTTTTAGAAAATTTTATTTAAATGAATCGTTCGTGTTTCATCACAATTTTATCATTTTAAAAATTTCTATTTGATAATTGATTGAATTTCTACCTATGAACGATTTTCTTTTTCATAAGTCAATTTCTAAAAAATAAATTTCGAATTAAGCAAAGATGCTACATTTAGTATTTTTTTTTACTATTTCATTTTAAAATGTGGTAAGAGTTTTTGATATTTTAATGCAATTGATATTGCTATTGTTTTTGAATATTTTCATGATAACTTGACAGTTTGGACATCTAGGCGAAAAAACTTGTTTTCATATAATTCTGCTGAGCTACGAAGAAGCATCAATTATTGAAAAGATAAAAATAAAATGTGAAAAAATTAAATAATCAAATTTTAAGCTGTTATTGCTTTCAAATGGTTTTATCGGTTTTCATAATTCGCTTTTATGTAGAGAAAAATATTTCCCCCTAGCTATATTACCATAACTAGAGACTTTTTTATCATATTTTCTAAAGCGAATGAGGAACTGAAGGTGAGCAGAAAAGTGTTGAAAAATCACAGCTTCGCGACAATACAACAAATGACTAGAAAAGATTTTTTAAAAGACAAAATGCTTACAAAGCAACAACACACAAGCCTCGCGATGCTTTTTTTTGCTTTTCTTTTCTCACCCACAGATCCTCAACTCTTTTTTTTAATCTCCCCCCTTAGATAGTTTTAACGATATGAAATTAAAATTCTGATACTCATAATACACTAATCAATATAATTCTTTTAATAATGATATTCAAATATTGTCACCAGAAAGTTTCTTTTTTAGTTATATCATAGTTTCCCTCAATATTTTCTGTGTTTTTTTCTTCAAAATATTCAGTCTACGAATTTTTTATTTATTCATTATGTATGTTCTTCTCTCATATAAAGAGCTAAAGAGAAATCTTAAGAATTTATTTTACGTGTTGTTTTTCTGAGCTTTTCGTTCACGATTTTGAGAATAATTTTTACTGTTTAACTTAGAATTATTATTCTCACAATCACAAAAGCTTCGTATAATATTTGGCTTCAAAATGTTGTAAACTTCCTTTTTTGAATCTGTACATAATCATAACTAGGTAGTTTCATTCTTTCTTAATAATAAAATCACTGAATTGATTAAATACTTCATCTTTTTCTAAAAAGATTTTTTCTTTTGAAATAATAAAATAAAATAAAATGATAATCATAAAAAAATGTTCTTGTCACAGTACTTATTTCAACAAAAAGAGGGAAATTGAATAAAAATTGTATAATAGTTGATAACAGAGAAAATTAAACTTTGGTGGGTTAACGATGAAACGTTTATTGAATGCGAGCTGCTACTATCTTGAATTGTCCATTCCGATGACATGCTTAAATCTTTGTTGCGATGTTTCATGACTTCCAATCGATGCTTTACCATCGCGACCGATGACAAGTTTTAAACCACCGCCACGAGCTGCAATGAAAATCAAACATAAAAGCTGATTAATGATGTATGAAAATGCAAACTCACGTTCAGTATCTTCTTCAAGTTGTTCAAGCTTGTGTGTTGCAAACAATTCATCAATCGTCTTATCTGGATTAACTCTCGTATTTTCTACGCGTCCCGTGATTGTTGGAATATCTTCATAAACTTTCTTACGTCTTTCAGCTTGCGCTTTCATTCGATCCAGCGATCCAGTATCACTCATTTGAATTGAACCTGAACTTGGGTTCCTAAAGAAATAAAAAATATATTTTAAAATTAGTAAAAATAATGAAAAGGTTCTAAAATAAATTTCACGATTCATTTAAAAAACAGCATGCAATTATTATAAAAATAAACTTAAGAAAAATAATTCAAAAGTTCTCTTTGTCTTTTTATGTGAGTTTAAATGCAAGTATCTAAAATTGGAAGAGAACTACTCAAAAAAACATAAAAATGTAACACATAACTGATTGGTTAATGTAAAAACAGGAAAACTATGAAAATGTTAGAAAATAAATAAACTTGAACTCTAAATGTCACACAATGTTAGTCAAAAAATAAAAATAAAAAAAGTACAACACAAATAGTGAAAAAAGAACCCTTTAAGGAGGGAAAATACACGAACATGTTTGCACTTGGCCTTCGCAAAACAAGGGACGATGTGCCGGAGGGCATTGGCGAAAGTGTGGAAAAATTATCGCCATTTATGGAAGCACTAAGGCTCACGTCTGCACTAATATTTTGACTAGAATCATTTGGTGGACTCGTTGCATTCAGTGTCGACATTCTAGGACTTCCATCAAGTAAACGACGATGCAAACTATTCCTAAAGGTTTTGGTGTTTATTTTTGGATGTTTTTTCAAAACAAAAATTGCATGTGTGTTTTTAAAAATATTTTTTTTTTTGGATTTTTGAGATAAATAAAAAGAAAAGAGAAGAAAGAGAGGAAAAGAAAGAAATGGAAATTTTTGTGATGAATTTTTTATATTCAAAAAAATTTTTTGCTAGTTTTATTGACACAAAAACAAAAAACAAAAAATTAGTTTTTCATTTCAAAATTGTTTTAAAAAGGAATAAAAATAATCAACGTCGATTTTATTCAACTTTTTTAAATTGAATTTCAGTTCCATTTAGTTGTGAGAGATTGTTAGTAAAGTGATATGTGCTTTGGCATGCAATTATGTGCAGTAACTAATAAAAATCGATAAAATTATAAATATATGACAACATAAAAATAATTAAATAAGGCAGACAGGCAGGCATAAGTATTTTAATCATGAAATTAATTTTCTTTTCAGAGATTAAAACTCATTTGGATAGGTTTCAGTTATCATTTAGTTTTATAGTGCTAATGATGTAAATGTAATTATTTTTAATTTTAAAAAATAAATTTAAACCGTTTTTATCTGTTTCATAATAAAATTATTGAAACTAAAAATTTTTTGACAAAAATAAAAACCAATATGAGTTTCATTCCTTCCAAATCAAGCACCAAAGAGTAATACGATACATAAATAAGATGATGGCATAAATTAATAGTCGATTAATAAGATTTAGATGCTTTAACGTGATTATATTGTCAGATACATAGAAGGTTTTATTTACACAGACAATTTTTAATGAGAGTGTGAGACAAAAAACTTTTAGCACTAAAATTTTGAAGATTTTTCTTGGCATTGCTGTTTTTTTAGAAAATAATTTAGCGAGAAAGACTTATTAGTAGTAGTAGAAGTCAGATTGATCCAAAGTCAACAAAAATGCAATTTTGGATCATTAGTTCATACCTAATCCGATCGTAGAGTGTTGAGCTACGATTTTTCATGCTCTCAATACATGATGAAGATTTTTCCTTTCTCAAGGGATTCATTGTGGCATTTGTCTTTGTTTGTGGTATTTTAAAGACCTCATCATTATTATTTTCATATTTTTCATCTAATCTTATTGGCACAATAAATCGTTTATCATATTTTTTACCATTCGAACCATTTCCATTTGCAATTCCTTTCCATTGACTATCATAAGCTCGCATATTATTATTGACCATATCTGTTATTGTACACATCGAATGCATCTTCATTAGTTGATAATTGTTTTCATCTTGCGAATCACCACCAACATATTTCGTATTGCCAACTCTTCGTTTAGGTGTTTGCAATGAATGTCGATTTATGTCATTCATTGTTTTTGATTTTGGACAATCGCCATTATCGCTATGATGACGCCGCGAAATGAAACTGTCGACGTCATCAAAGCCATTGTCAATGTCTCCATTTTTATGTAAATTATTCATAGACTGCATTTTCGCATCATTAAATCGTTTAGTCTCAAAATCACGCTTCAAGCGCACGAGATCGATTGGCGTATCGCCACCACTGCTAATATCATTACCATCAACTATGTGACTGCCATTCAAATGACCTAACGATTTCATTCTTGCCAAATGCCCATTTACATTTTCATTCAACAACACTACATCATGTAAATTATTCATACTTTTCATCTTCATTAAAGAAACATCTGCATTTGGTGTGCAGAAGACATCTAAACCAGAATCATCATCCATTTCCAGTGTAGTGTTTGGCGTTCGATACATTTCATTAGTTGGCGAATCTGGTGATTTACATGCTATTAAATCTTTATTATGTTGGACAATTTTGAGCTTTAGTGAGTGCGACTCGCGTCTTCGATTAATCATTTTATCACGCGTTTGTGATTCATACCAACTTGATAAAGATTCTGCTTTTTGAAATGTTCCACGTGTATATCTACGATTTATAAGTTTGATGTGCAATCAAGTATATTATTTATTTACAAATTTCATTCACAAATGAAGATGTTAAGAAGAGGAAGAGAAGCATCATCATCATCATAAATAAATTATGTTCATATATACAGAATTTTTTATGTGCATACATCATCATTGGAAATTATTTAAATAATTTATAAAATAAACATAATGTGGGTGATTTTGAATGTGTGTGTTTATGGTGAAAGGGCGCAAAATAAAAAGAGAGAGAAAAAGAAAAAAATAAAAATTATAAATGTTGATTTTAAAAATTGTAAAATAAGATAAGAATGAACGGAAGTTTACTGTGCATAAATCTTTTATTGCACAAATTGAAATTTTAAACTTTAAATATTGTGCTATTAATGAACGAATGATGTGCTTCAATTGCATTGCAAATTTGTATCAAATTTCATTTAGGCATGAAATTGTGATATTCAGTTTAATTTTTATATGAATTGTGGTCAATATCTTTTGTTTATTTATTTCAAATACAAAACTTGAAAAAAATTTCTTAGATGAATAATAAATCAAAAATAATTCTCAAATCTTGATTTAAATCATAATTATTGTATAATAATTTAAAGCGAGTAAAATCATAAAAGAGCAAATGCGCAAATAGCAGTAGTTTAAAATTATGATTAACTACTTCGATTTGCCAAAAAAAAATATTCTAGTAGTTTTTGATCGATTGCTGTTGAAATCGTTTCATTAAAATTAAAATTGCTACTGCCTAATGCTTAGTTACAGCTATTCCAAAAAATATACTAATGCAATAGAAGCACATGATTCAGTTATCTAAAACATTCTCCAAAAGAATAAATTAGTAAAGTGGCATGCAAAAAAGCTTGCGCAATTAATTTACACATCATATACAAAAAGAGAGTAAGAGAAATTAATTTGAAAAAAATTATGGAACGGAAATTTTTCTTGTACTCGCTTGTCAGTAACTTGTTGCTTAAAGTAATGTCTCATTAACATGATTTCATAATATAAATATTCAATGCAAATCAAATAAATGACAATTCACAGACAGTGAGAGCGAGACGAGGTGGGAGGTCGATATTATCATTATATATTAATTTTCATAATTGACAGAATTAAGAACAAAGAGAGAAAGAAACAGAAGCAAAAATCACGTCTTGTTAGTTACTTTTTCTATATAAGTAATAAAATTGACGCCAATTAATATTTATAAATTCTATTATTAATATTCTCGAAACATCAACGAACAGAAAGAGATGTTAATTAGATAATTTATAAATGAGGCAAATTTGTGCTACAACTTTCATCTACTATTCTTACCTAGTGTGGCCCGAATCGCCATCTGAACTTTGACGTGAATGCTGTCTCTCAGATACACCGCTACTATAGCTCGAGCCTTTAGACATCTGTCAAATAAATCATTTCATTAGTGGCAATTTACCCAATGAATGCGACAATAAATCAAAAAGAGAAGACAACTCACTTGACTAGTATTACTGGAAGTTCTCGAGTGCCCCATCTCGCCAACATTTTGTGGCTGCTGTTGTTGTTGTTGTTGCTGTGATTGAGCATTCAAATTTGTGTTACTATTGACAGTCGCAATAGTTGATGAGCGATCATAAATTGTTGAAGATTGTGGATCGGACACGTCTGAAATGCCAGAATCTGTTATAATTGATGACACAATGGATTGTGGATCGACTTCTAATGGTGGTGGATAATCTAAATAAATGAAAAGAAATTGTATGAAATTTTATTTTTAACGAACTTATGAATTTCAAAAAGATTCGTTAAATTTTTGAAAACTTACCAGAATTTTTATTCTTTTTTGTCAGCGAACTACAAGCTGATGAACCAACAGAAGAGACTAAGGAAGCATCATCTTTTGAGTTTGTTGTTGTTGTTTTTGCAACAACTGTAGTGTTGGCTGAGCTTGTAATAAGACTCGATGTTGTAGGAGGCTGTGTTGTTGACTGTAAAACTCCACGATCTAAATCCTCCTCTGATGGCAACTGACTTACGGCTGAGGAAGGACTGAAATATGAGCAGACAAGATTTTAATTAAAAAAGCGTTAATTAATTAGCAGTGCTTGAAAACTTACACTTTGAATAAAATATCACCACTTAGCATGTGCATTTTAATAGTCACTAAGAGCATTGAATTATCTTGTCGATGTTGTGTATCGTAGCCCTTTAAAATTGTCTTCTTTGATTTAAGTCCCTGCCCGGCAAATAATGCCAAATTAAAGTCTGCATAGCCTAATTTTTGATAACTTCTTCCTCCCTTTATTTCTTTACGAATTGAAATTCTTAACATGCATGGATCGAGTTCTCCCGTTGATGCATTCGCTGACATTTTGCATGGAAATGAAAAGTGTTGACCCCATTTTACTCTGTGGTCTTTTACTTCATCTCTGTAATAAGAAAAGGAAATCATTAGTCTTGAAATTCTTCCTCATCAATATTTTCTTATAAATTCTCGCGCTCATACAAACAAAATGACTCAATTATTGTCACGATATTGAGAGAATAAATGACATCAGCAGAAAAGGTTCGTTAAATCGTCTAAAATGACCTTCAAAGATCGCATTAACGATCTGTTTGATGGTAAATTCGCTTTTATCTTTTTATTATTCATCATGCATGTTAAACAGCTCAGCGGAATACGTTAAGAATGAAAAAAATTTTTACGGTTTGTGAAGCGTTTCTTCCTTTTCTATTTGCTTTTACTCATTCAACGGTTTTTAACCGCAAATAATTCTCGCACACATAATAAATCAATCATAATTTTTGATTATTTGATTTGACTGAATTAAAACCACAAAATTTCGTAAATATCAACAAACTTGTCCAATATAAATATCATCATGCAAGAATGCTTATTAATGAGAGTAATTTATGTCTTCCTGTCCAAAATAAAGAGTAAAGTGCCGGTCTTTTTTTAGCACAAAATGAGATGAAAATGTTGAAGTTGAAATTTAATTACAAAACGGAATTTGGCATGATCGATTACTGAACAATTCGTTACAACTTTTCATGCTGCGTTATTTATTTCATTAAAAAAACGTCTTGCTGTCTATTTACATACTGTTTCGACCTTTGAAAAGCATAATAAGACATTAATTTTGTTGAATGGAATTAAATAAAAAATCTGGTTTTTTAGTGTGTCTTTCTCGTAATTATAGACGTCATGTGAGATCAGACAAGAACGAGTGCATGATCATGAAATTATAATTTGTTATGATACTCGAAACCACAAATTATTTAGTCTTTTAAATATCAAAAATTTTAGCATTAAATGCAGCAAAAAAATGTAAACTCATGAAATTGAATCTTTCCTTTTATTGTCACAATTTAAAAAGTTTAAATGAAGAAAAATTTGTATTTTAAATTGGAGAAAATTTGACAAGAAAAAGAGCGACTCATGGAAGTTTGTTTCATGCACGTGAATTGATTTGAAGGTCGACAAAATCCAATTTTTTTTTATACAACGTAATTTACGAAATGAAACCTGAAAAATTTGTTTAAATAATGAAGCTTAACAAAAATGTTCTCATTAATTTCAATCTTCGTTTTTTTCTACATAAATGTTGTTTCCAATGATAACAATGTATACTCATCAACAACTTCACTTTCAGTTTTACTCTTCAACAACAATAGATTTTATGGAAAATTCATTGTCACGAGAAATATCAATTACGTACAAAATTTCGTCGTTTGTCTTTTGTTACAAGTAATCCTAACCCATTCGGTCGTAAATAAAGTGCAATAATAATGAAAAGCTGAACATAAAAGCAGAGAATGATGTAGAAGCATAAAAGTGAAAGTCAACTCGCACAAAGACATGCAAACTCATGCATCGACATCGACGAAAGTGATATTATTGACTTGTGATAGCAACAGTTTGCAAAAAGTAATTTAAAACCTGTAAGAATATGCGCATGAAGAATGTTTGAGAAGCACTGGAATGTTTGGAATTCTCTTCTTCACATTTTGCTAACGGTGCAATACGAAAATTTCTTAGAAAGAGAGTCAAACATTAAACGAATTAGGCCAATCATCGTAACAACATAAAGACGTATTTGGCGATTACTTCCTCTGTCACTTTCCACATTCTTCTTCGACAGACGAATTGAAGAAATTGGCAAATGAATTGCGAGTTTTACTGTGTAATGATAGTCATTGCATCATCACTAAATTATTTGATTGATTGCTGCTAACAACTTGTGCGATACTTTCATCTATAATGTTCATTGCGTGATGAATTAAAAGACTTAAAGTGTTGTACACTGACTTTTCTTTTCCTTCTTTTTTTTGGCGCAAATTGTGAAATCAATAAATTTGTCCCAGATAAGTCAATTGTAATTTGCTTTTATAGCTTTTCTAAGAATCAAAATTAAATTTTTAGTATTTTCTTACACTGGAAAATTTATCAAAGAACCAAGCATCACAGTTATAAATTAATCGATAAACAAACATATTGAAAACGAAAGTAATTAGGAAACTTTTCACTTAAAAGATTTCATTTTCAATTTCACAATTTAAGAAGATGAAAGTTGTCTTCGCACTGCTTAATATCTTCTTTTTCTTATTGCTCTTTACATTACTTTACAAGTATTTCTTCTTTCAGTCATTTATTTTCCTCATCATCATCGTCATTTTTCCGACTTGTTTGTCGGTACTTTTACTTGCTTATGCTTCAACATAAATAAAGAGAAAAATAGAAGCTGATAGAAATTGAATAAAGTACAGACAAGCAGCAGGCATTTTTGAGAAGCAATCACTTTTCCGGAAAAATCTTTCTTAAATCCGGTGAAAGAAAGCAAAGAAAGACAGATGAGATGATAAATCTTATCTACGCACTTTCTGCTGTTTTTATTTTCGCATGAAGAACTTTTTTCATTTCATTCTTCTTTGATAAAGGAAAGGACATTAAATTGAATGTATATTGTGTTAAAAGAAGTTTTAGTTCGGTCGTATGATACGCTTAATGATTTAAGGATAGGTCGTCGCAATTTCTAAATAACTTCCTATTAATAATAAACTTTACTTCTTTTACCGAGAATCGTCAATGTAATTATCAAAATAAATTTCTACTTTATAGCACACAGCGAGTAAACAGCAAGCACGTATTGCCTAACAGCAGTGAAAGTAATTTTCACACCTTTTAATTTTTTTGTTTACTTATGATCACGATATGAACATAAAGAACTTTCTTTTTAACGTACAAATTTTTAGACAATTAAAAAAATTGCTTTGTAACAGCAATAACATTATGTGCAAAATGTGTTTTGTCTCTTTTCAAGCTAAAATGCAAATTGAAAGAGCAAATATGGTTTTAAAAAAATTCTGTGAAATGACAAAAATAAACTTGATTAATGCTTCTTTTCCAATATTTCATCATTTCGCTGTTCTTTTGAAGTCAATTTCTCAATTCATTCATTGAGTGTGTTTACTCATCAAAATTCTTGCCTTCTTTCATTAGTTTTTCTTTTTTCCTCTCAAAAATCACATTTCAAAGGGAATGAAAGATGAGCGAAGAAGAGAAATATTATTTATGTACTTATATGTTGTGCTTTGCTCTAAATTTTTTCAACGCACAGTTGTGCCATTGTGAAATAATTCATTTTTCATTCAGCTCCATCATCCTTCCAAATTATTGTTCATTTTTCATTTCACTTAGATGAAAAACATTCTTAGACATTTCAATGATATCCATAAAGAAATTTCTCCCCAAAAACCTACTTTTCATCGTCCTTTTTGTAGACAATTTTCATGTCATAAAAATATTTTTCTAACCTCATAGGCAAGAGAAAATCTATTTGAATAAAAGGAGATCTTATTTTCGATTTCTAGCTACACATGCCATTAATTGCTGAGAATTATTTTTACTACAAACTGATAGTTGGAAAAAATCGTGACTAATAAAAAAAATCCCTCTACATTCTCATGTCGACTAATTTTAATTATTAAGTAGAACCAAAATGCTGAAAGAGAGAAAAATATTGTCATACAAAGCAATTTCTCATAGCATTTATTCATTTTTTATCGTTTATCATAAAGAGAACAAATTCTGTCTCAGAAATATATATGAAAAGTAAATAATTTATTTTTTGAGCATCAGCAGTAACAAAAAAAAAACATGTGTTTGTCATCACGCTATTTAGTGATGGTAGTAGAAAAACATTGTGTTTCCAAATTAATTAGAAACAGTAAAACATGAGAGACAAGTCCATTTTTGAAAATATGCGAGAATTAGCACGATCTGGTGTAATATGTGAATTCAAAAACAATTTTAATAAAACTTCATAAAGAACTTTTTAATTTATTCTTAAATCCATTAAAGGGTTGTTGTTGTTTTGTAAATAAATAAATTTGAGATCAACAACATAAACAACAAAAAAGTACTGACTAAAGTCGTAAATTAATTTGCGTCATTTCACATGAAAATTCCATGATGAACCATCGCTAAATGAAAAATAAAATGAGAACAGTCGTTTAAAATTACATGTCAATATTTTTAATGACACTGGCGACAAATGTGAACATGTTTTTAACATAAAAGATTGTAAGATATTTTGAAGGTCAGGAAAAAAATTCCGTTATCCAAAAAAAGCATTTCATCACATCATCATGACACTAACGGCAAAATAAAAATGAGAATGCACATGCATGCGCTCATTTGATATACATGTATTCATGAAAAAGATTTGCAAAACATGAAAAAATACCACAATCAACAAATAAACAAACAACAGTCGGCAGAGAGAAAAAACTCATATGAAAATTGAACGAGAAAGAGAAAAGCTGAATGCAGAATTAATTAAATATTCACTGATGCTCTGCTGTTTTTGTTTTTCTCTCTCTCTATCACACTCGCGTCGCGTACATATTGTCGACAAATTTAGATGATGTTTGACTTGGCAACAATATTTTCTCCTTTCTAGAAAGCATTTTTTGCTCTTACTTAGTCGGACTTAGTCAAAGAAAAATGTGAAAATTTTTGATTTATTTTCTACAAATGTTCGTTTTACGATCGAAAGTAGCACTTCTTTTCTTCAAAGTCATTACGGGATGAGAGCCAAGAAAGAATAAGTCACCAAATCGATACATCGCGATAATTCGCTTGACAGCGGCCAATGAAATTCAGAAAATGAAAATTTTATTCATCAGTTGCCATTAGTCGAATGAATAAATAAATCAGCGACCATTTGGGATCAATAGATTATTTGTTTGCTATCGAGAGAGCGCTCAAGTATATGCATGTGGCGAAAATCAATACGTTTGAATCACAAAGCGAAAAATTGACCGATGGATGAAAAATTTCTTTGTCAAACATGACCTTGTTGCCAATTTTCAATTAATTTATTCATGTTGTCACGTGTTTTAACATACATTTCACAAGTTCAAGGGCAAATTGCCAAAAAGAGACATTTGTTCATCTGGAATAAGACATTTTAAGCATGATTTAATTAATTCCATCTTCATCTTCTTACTTTTTATTTTGAAATTTAAATTTCTTCATTTCTTTCATTTCCATTTTCATGTATGTGAAAAAAAATATAAAATTCACATTAAGAACATACTTTTATTGCTTTCCCTAATGAAAAGTTTTTACATTATACAATATAAGGAGGAGAAAGGAAGGAAACACGTGGAAAACCACTTACATAAAAAAAAAATTCCCTTTAAAATGAATTATAAACGTTTGTTTGTGCTGTTTTTATGCAACGCAGAAAAGAATGTTCTCGTTTAAAGTTCGATGAAAAAGGCAAAAAAAAAAATTGCAGAGAAGAAGAAATTCCTTTATACTCAAAGGATCTTAAAAGCAGAATTAATTAATGAGTTTTTCTAACATTTTGAATTAATATTTGACAAAGAAGTAAGAGTAAAGAATGTAATAAAGCTCTTATTTTTATAACCATAAGCTTCTCTTCTTAAGGGTTAATTTTTTCATGTTCTTTCAACTCATCAAGGTCTTGTGTGAAATTTTCTTTGTCATTGCATACATAAAAAACCTTTCACATGAAAACAGTCTAAAATCCTTGAACAAAAAGACGACATAGTAAGAATTATGTCAGAACAAAACTATTTTAAAAGGAAAAAGGAAGTAAACTAGCAGTAAGTAATTTTAACGCGGTATCAACAATTTTTCCACTACACTGCATGAATGCTAAATAAGTTGCAATGGTTCAAATTACAAATACCTACCCCAGTAGCATTTCCGTTGTTTACTAAAGGCAAGCAGCCTTGATAATAGTTTTTCATTTTTAAACACAATTATGTCTTAAACTTTTTTCATTTACTTAGTTTGCTCATGAAAGTATAATGAAAAGAATAAGCTAGTGAGTTTAAGTGAAATATGAGAAGGAACCGTATTCTAACTAATAATGAATAATTGAAAAGTACCCTGAATGAAAACGAAAAAATTGAAAAGCTCTAGTTTCCATTCATTCATTCCATACTGCCGCCTTGACTTACATTTCATTCCTCCTCCATAGAAATCATGCTCATTTACATAAGTCCATTATTCCCAAATTAAACTTTTACATTGTGCACAGAGAGAAAAAAATGCTTAATTTACAGATTCCCACTCATTCCTTTTATTATACATTGTCCTCATCATGCTAATCATGCTGTGTTGCCAGTTTTATTTGCTTCTCTTTCTTTCTCTCGTCTTTCTTTTATTAGCTCATACAAATATATTTAACATTGATTCATTCATTCACACAAAGCTAGTCAGCATCTCTGTTCATCGCTATAAAGAAGCATCTTTTGTGATGTCATGGTATTATTGTTTATGATGTAAGCAAGTTCGTGACATCATCAAATCAATAAGTGCTTACTGAGTTGAAAAATAAATTTGCTATAAAGTAACACGTTTATATAGGTAGAAATCTTTTTAATGTGGGTGAATTACTTTAATTAAAATATTGTTTGTTTTAATCATCATGGGAATTTCATCATTTTTATTTATTATGACGTCAGCTTAGAATGGAAAATTCATGCATGAAACAATAGGTCATGCAATTAAACAGTAAATTTCCTTTATGTTTATCATGACGTCATGCATTGAAGAGCAAAAACTCTTGTAGACTTTTAACCTTGACATCATGCTGGGATTTGTCTCCTATTAACTTACAGTAAACGAAAAGTTTATACTTTATGTGAGCAGTGGGTGTTGTAAATGTTTATGTTTCTGCTGCCTATACAAAGATTTATTGACATTAACACTTACTCTTTATTCTCATTCAACTAAATTTAGTTAATCAAATGGAAATTGTTTAAGTGCATTTTTCTTGTAATACCTAACTAAAGGATTATGACGAAAGAAAAATCATATGATTTAACAGAAGAAGGCATTTTCGCATGAGTCAAAAAAATTTGCTTTTCTCACAACCAAATGGCAGTGTGATGTTTGTTTATTTTTAGCATACAAAAAATTTTTCTCATCACTTGATGAAATCGCAAATTTTTCTTCTTATTGGAGTATTTTAAATGTCTCTCTACGCAATTTGTTTCTGTTAGCTGTTTTAATAAGACATCATACGATGATTTTTCTTGTGAATCAAGAAGAAAAAAGAAAATTCATTGAAATGAATCAGTTAATTTGAAATGTGTGAGTAATTATCGCTGCATGTTAATGAAAATTATTTAATTCTCATATTTCTGTGACTGCTTTTCAAATACTTTAAATATTTCAAAGATGAGATAAATTTCCACTTCACTTATAAATAGTTAAAACAGAAGAAATCTTCTTTAGGTCAATGATTCTTATTTCAATGTGAACATTCCACAGTAGTAACAACGACTTGGCAGATACAATTTTCGCAACTTTATTAAAAAGGAAAGAGCGAAAACAAAAACCGAAATGTCACAAAGAACAGCGTCGTCTAAGAATAGATAAATTTTCAATTCCGCAATTTTTTAACTACACAGTGTGAAGGAAATCTCTAATTTTCTATTTACGTGATTTTCCTTGTGTTGATGAAGCTTGTGAAAAAAGGAGATGATAAGAATGTTAAGCACATTATTTACGGTGAACTCGCATGCAATTTTCACCTCGCCAATGACATTGAATAGCAAATTCCTGCGTTTCTATACATAAAAATTCTCAAATAAAAAATTTTACTGCACTATGATTCCATCTTTAACTTCTTTTAAAACTTTTTAGCACCTATTGACCTCATTGGATGCGTGCGTATATTTTAATGGTCAGTGATTCGCTTCAACTCATTTAAACAAATTAGCAACTATAAAAAAACTTTATCGAGCTTTAAAATCAATGCATTACACAATTTAAACTTTTTTTCAAAACAACTCACATGTGGTTTGTTGAGGTAAATTTCAAGGTAAAGTTTAACTGTAAATATATATATACAAGTTATTTTTGTAGCTGCTGTTGCAGAAAATTTGTAAAACAAATTAAGTCACGTATTGAAATTTTTAACCCCTGCATGAAGCTCCTCATGACACACAATAGTAGCATTATTTTTAGTGAAAAAAGATTCAGAAAAGATTTTAACAAGCTCACACAATTTCATCATAAATCTAATTGCTAATTTTATGCAAATAGTATAATATGATAAATTGACTTAAAACTGCACATTTCTACATCTGAGTGAAGTTAAATGTGGGCTGTTCTGTCTGTTAGTGCTCTCTTTTCAATTTTAATGCGATTTTTATGATTCAATTTCATTCAATATTTTCACTGCTACTGCTTTTCTTCTTCTCTTCTTTTTTCTGTTACATACACAGATGTGTTACGACTATGAAATTTTGATATGTGAGTTTACATATATTATAATAAGAGTTTTATTTGAAATTCGATTATCTGTTTGAACATATTTGAAGCCGATCTAACTTGATTGCGTATGACACAATATTTTTCAGATTATAACATCAAGCTATGAACTGAAAAAAGTAATAAAATGAAAATTATTCCATGCGAAACATTAAAATTAAATAAAGTATTTCCAATAAGATTTTATTTGCCTAAATTACCATAAAAAAAGTTATTATACAATTCGTCATCGGTCTATATATTTTAAGATGGTCGACTTAGTTTAGTCTAATTGTTTTGTTTTTTATATAAATAAATAAGTTCATCAATTTTATCAAATAAGTATGACGTCGATAGACTGAAACAGACACTCTATTATTCTTTTGAATAGTTAATTTCCGATAGCTCTTTTTTGGTTGTCATTATCATTCTTTTTAAAAAATACACATACGTTCGCTTATTGAAGGAGAAGCCGTTTTATTTATTCAATATTCTCGTTTATTGTTGTTGCGTGCCGTTCAACGACTCAATAATTCAATATATATATATTTAATATATATATATTTAGTACATGTGCAATACACTGTATATTTGTACTAGAAAAAAAGCTTTATACACAAATCATAAACCCACATATGAGTAAATGGCAAAATAATTTATATAAAAAGAAATTGTATCTATACACATCGTGCGACTTATGGGTCAGTGTTCATTTACAATGAAATATTCAAAAAAAACTACAAAGATATGGAGAAGTAGATAAAATGCCACGCATCGTTTGACTCTTCTTCTTTTTACAGTTTCCATATAATATTTTCTATAAAACTTGCTTTAAATTTCAAGTTCAACAAACAGATGAAGGTAATGTATGTGCACTATGAATTTTATATATCATTCTCTCGATAAGCATCATTTTCAAGGTTTATGGTTGAGAAATTTTTAGGGTGCTGAAAACCACACTTCTAAAAATTTGGCCTTCTCAACGAAAAACGATAAATGAGAGAAGTTTTTCAAGCATAAAGTGCCTTCTTTTGTTTATATACACATGGAGAAGCAAGTAAGATTATTTCAACATCATTTTCATTGAGAATCTAAGAGCATAAAACACTTTTTTTGTATACACATGTTGCATAAACATTAATTCAAATAATTATTATTATTAGTATGATTGTTATTATGTATAGAGAGAACTCTCGAATGAAACTTAATCTTCAATTTCCTTCATTAATTCAAATAAAACTTTTTATGTGCTGCATCGTGCTTAGCATTCGAATAAAAATTTATCTAAGTACACAGATGCACGTGATTCATATATAGTAGCAAAAGCAGAAACATGCAGTTAAAGTGGAAATAAAAATTACTCTTGCCAATGAAAACATCGAAAAGAATTGAGGAAAAATACGAGAAAAATGATCTAAAAAATTTATTTCCGTTAATCAATTGAAGAGCAAGCAAAATACAACATTAAAATGAACATTCAACATGTGCCTCGCGTTTAACTCATTATATATGATAAATATGCACATGAATCTACAAAAAAAATTTTTCTATTTCGTCGATGTCTGTTGTGTCTGATCAGATTCAATTGAAATATATGGAAACGACTGGCATCATTAAAATAGATAATAAAATTTTTTCAATTTTATTACATTTTCACATGAAATTAATGGCACTCAATTGAGTTTAGTTTATTTTTTTGTTCACAATTTGACTAACAAATAAGTGAAAGAGAAGGATGGAAAGGAATTTCAAATGATAACCGTAAAAATTCTTGACTTAATCTTTCTCTTCGCACAAATGTGTGTCTCTTTTATTTCTAGAAATGCAAAGAGAGTGAAAAAAACTTGTTTCAATATTTTTATCGCCTCTTCCAAACTGCATACATTTTTTTGTTCTTTCTCTTTTTCTTGTTTTCTGGTTTGTTTACTGCTACTGCTTTAAATTCCATTTCTGTTTTTCACTAAATTAAATTCACACACAACTCTCATCAATGATAAATATCTTCTTTTTACTCTATAATTTCTTTCTTTTATCTTTTCCATCATCATTTCTCTTTTTCAATACGACAATTTGTTGAAAACTTACAGAACCAGAAAATGAGCAAGAATGTTATTTTTATAATAACACAAAAATTGCGTTATGAAGATCTTTTACACTTTCCTCATTTCAGACAGCTTACTGCTACGCGTTCATTTTATCTGTCTTTTGTCTGAGCCTCGAAAAAGCAATAACGGTTTGGATCAGAAAATAAATAAGAATGAATAAGCTTACTAATACTAATGATGTGCTTGAGATGGATAAAATTTCAGCAATATGTCAAGATATTTACATAAGAACAGGATTATAAAGTAATTTCAAGCAAATGACACATTGAATACCTAGCTTTTCTATCTTCTATCCAAATAAAGTTCCACAAACATAAATTAATAGGAAATTTTTATCATTATGTAGAACAATGTACTCTATGACACAGAAAAGTAAATAAAATAAACAAATAAAGAAAGGATAGTAAAACTATTTGCATGAATAAAAGAGAACATTCTATTAAAAATTTACTAACGATTACATCACGCAAACGCTTTTTAGAACTTTCAAATTATTTATAAATAAGTCATGAATACAAATAAAGCACTCTGATGAATTTGTTTAGCATTTTTTTGTAAATTTGATTAACACTCACTAACATGTTGCATGAAATAATTCATTAACAGTAATGAGAAAAGTCTCATTTATTAAAAATTATTATTATAAAGAGTTGAGAGTGAAGCAAATGAAAGAAACCTCAATCATGTGGAACATTGTGTGCCTTTCTAAATATTCGCCAATAATTGTTTGTTACACGAATTTACTTCATACGGCTCGAATGTGCTGCTTGCTTACTTAATTTTTCTACATCTTTTTTCACTGATTTTTATAGCGGCGGGCATTGTTTCTGTAACTCTCTCATTTTTTACGTAACGATTTTGTCAATGTTACTATGTCGCACGACGATCACGTTGCCATGTAGTTCAATTTCAATGATATTATGTATGTAGCGAAATCCCCGAATGAGATATAAAGAGATTGTAGACATACACTCAAGTCGATGGTCATTTAAATATATAGCTAGATCAATACAGACGAAAATTGTTTGCTTGCTTGGTGATAAAAGTTCAATAAACTTGGAAAGTAAGAAAATTTTATTTCTTACTTGCAAGCTTTGAAAGTTTCAATGAGCTGGCGGATCTGGCAAAGAATCGAACAAGATTCAAAAGTTTTGTTAGCGCCCTACGCTTCACAGTGGAGCAATAGGAAATCATCATCATCATCAAGCTTTGACTATTTCATCTACTTGTTGTGTATGAAAAATGATATTTTATAGACTTGTATAAGTATTTACTCATCTCATTCGTCATACAAATGTCAATTTTT
>JACWBX010004472.1:88614-105706 GCA_014622435.1 Polypedilum pembai
CTTGGTGATAAAAGTTCAATAAACTTGGAAAGCAAGAAAATTTTATTTCTTATTTGCAAGCTTTGACTATTTCATCTACTTGTTGTGTATGAAAAATGATATTTTATAGACTTGTATAAGTATTTACTCATCTCATTCGTCATACAAATGTCAATTTTTTGAGAAGCACAGCTACACAAATATTGTTCTATCTGAACGATGATAACAATGAGTGAAAAATATGAATAATTGAGTTGAATTGAGTATTTAAAGATTTCTACAAATTTGTTTCAATTAGATTTTGACCTTTTGCACTTTACAATCTACTTATTACCAATCATTGAAATTATTTGCTATCAATGCCATTTCTCTTTGCTTTTATTTTTCTTTTTAAATTTCCTCTTCAATTATGTAGCGATGAAAACAAGAATAAGAAAAGAGGAAAAGCAGAATTAATGAGAGGAAATTTTTCGAGCATTGTTAATGTCACGAAACATTAAATGAATGACTAAAGAAATTCTTTGGCTCTATTGAAATATTTTCTCTTACTAAATTGATGTCAAACGGTATTGAAATTTCATGTTTTTAGGTGTTGACAGCATAACGCAATCAAGTGCAATTCATTTTTATCATTTTATAGTTTCATTTCATGCTCATTATGATTCAAAGAAAACGAATAGTAAAAAAGTTGATTTGAGGCAATTTCAATGTCAAGCATTTGAATTATGAATGTGAATAAGTGATGTACAAATAACACATAATGGAGGTGTTTTAATGTCATTTTGCCTATCAAAACTGCTCGAGTTTCCTTATTAAGATCTAAATCAACATTCCAGTCTCTACATAGCAACCAAATATAAAAACTTCAATTATCATCTGACGTATTTAAACTTGTGATAAATTTACATTTTAATCACATGTTTTTACATTCCACGCAGATTAAAATCATTGTCATGGACAAAAACTCATAAATCGCAATTTAATTTTTAATCTATTGTATTCATTGTTCATAAAATATTGATTTGCTGTCTGTATAATGCATAAAAATTGATTGCACTTTCGAGAAACATAAAATTAAAACGAAATAAATCATAAATAGAAAAATTGAAGAGGAGTGAATATAGTTTGGTTTCAGAAGAGTTCCAATATTTTTAAATTTATGCTGTACAGTGCCAAAAATAGAGATTTTAAATGAATTTAGTGTCAGCTGTCACAAGTATGCACTGATATTGATCATCACTTGCAAACCTCATGAACTTTGAAAGGAAAGACCTTTAGACTAACTCAGTTTTATAATTATACCCAGCACAGCAGACATTTACTCAACAAACCGATAAAAATAATTATTAAACACAAAGCGCTCGACACGAAAGCAAATTTAATAGCACGAGTCAAATTTCAAGTCGTAAATAAAAATCAATTGAGCGACCAAAATTGTTACAATTTGGTAATTTTTTGCATTTAACTGCAATTCTCTTGTTTGTTATTGTCCCAAAAAATAATAAGGCGATAAATTGCCCATGAAGCCAAAAAAACACCGTAACACACTTTTGTATAACTTTTTTTTCGCAAAGAAAAGCACCCAAAAACTGATGATATTATGCCAAATGTAATGAGATATTTCTTCTAAAGAAAATTGTTAAATAAACCGCATGCTATTTCAATGCATATCGAATTTTTATGTGCTGCTGCCATTATGCAATTGTTACCATCATAGCATTGAATAAAAACGAGAGAAAATGAATCTAGTTCATTCTCTTCATTTATTTAATTTTCTGCAAAGCCTTGCAAGGCCTTTATAAGCCAGTTCATATGGGTTTTTGTACTCTCCTTCACTTGTATGCATATCTCGTTGCTAGTAGCTTACTTATATGTTTTTTTTCGGAAAGCAATTATCATTGAATCATTGCCCCGCATAACTATTAGTCTATCGATTAATACATACAGTAAAATATTTGTATATTTGCCCATTCAGACTCATATCATTGTCGTGTCATGTCATGTTTTTCTAACAAATTGTTATTTGATGATTTTATCAGAATTAAATTTTCGTTTCTAAAAATAAAGCAGCATTTTGATTGATAAATTTTTTTTCTCATAACTAGTGTAAATTGCATTCGATCGATCAAATTGTCAGAGAATATTTATTTTACACGTCACAAACTTGAAACGTGACTTCATTTGCAAAATCGTCATTAGTTTGAGTATCTTTTTTGCTGTTATCAATTCCATGTAGGATTAAAAATAAATTGTCTTGTCGCTTATCATTAGTACTAATATTTATTTTCAGAATTCACGTAAATGACTTGTTTCCCACATTCAATTTCGTACAATAAACTCTATTTAGCTCCTTTTAGCCCACACAAATTATCCATTTTCATGAATTTTATAAAAGTACATGTCGCTTCAAATAAAAGCTTTTTTTGCGACCACCGGATGAATGATGCTGCTGATATAAACTTGTGGTGCAAATTTATTATACCAATAAATTATACAGCGTCATCATGAAGCAATTATCATCGTTTTTAAAAAAAGAAATATAAAGAAAATCTGATTTTCAGCTCATTTTTTGATGTTTTGCATTGAACAGCTTTGTATAGTCTTCTTCTGACACCTGCTCAAGGTTGAAAAGAAATACGACACATGTGAAATACAATTTTCTTTGACACGCGTTTCGTATTTTTCTTCTAAAATACATGTTGCTTCAAGTTCATATACAAATGAAATGAAATGAAAAATAAAGAAAAGCTTCATGATTATGGCTTTTCACAACAATGTATTTAAGCATTCGTGTTTTTCATCGTCACCATGTTAAATTACTGACGTGGAAGTTAAGAATAAATAATTTGAAATCAGAACAGATGGCGCCAAACTTTCACTAAAAGATTTTTTTCTTTTAGCGCATTGCGTCTGAGATTTTAGATTCTATTTACAGTTGGACTCAGCATTAAATCATGTGCATAAATCTAATGAAAGAAATTTCATGTTTTTAATTTGCACGTCATAAAACTTCCTCGCCACACTTTATTAAAACTGAAAACCATAAAATTTCATTTTATTAGCATTACATACTTCTTCCAGACTGAGTGCTACTGTGATACAAGTGTGTTTAAGAAAAATTGTGATTAATGAGAATTTGTTGTGGATAATAAATTCACACTTTCTGCGCTATATGAAATATTCTAGCTGAAATATTGTTTATAAACGGAAAATGAGCAATTCATTTTTCTTTTATCAGTTAGAAGAGCTTTTTAAATTCCACAATGATTATCTTATCTTGATGTTGATTAAATGAAACTGCGCGGTACTCAAATCTATTTTAACTTCATGAATCATTATCAAAAATGTGACTTTTGTCAACGCCTTTATAATTTTTAGTACGATAAGGTAGGTAAATTTGTAAATCCATGGATGATTGAATGATGATGATTCAGACATTAATATCATACGTCATTTCCATTGTTACAGTTGACAACAAATCATGTATACAGTAAAACATATTGAATGTTAGCAGAATGACATGAAATGGAGAGAGGGAGTGAGAGAGCAAAGAGGTATTATGTTATATTGTGAATGATTACGCTGTCGTTGTCATGTGAATAAGCGGAAGAGATTGTAAAGTATGTGTACATATATGAGGGCAGTGACACTTTTTTTTCATAATCATTTAAACTGGGAAGTGCAAAAATTCGTTATTTGCAAATATTTGAATTAAAAATCAATTTATTGATTGTCGAGACTTATTCTTCACTACAAACGATTTGAAATAATTTTTCAAAAGAAATAACGATCTAATTTTTTCTCATGCTACCCATGACTTCTCACAATGAATCATCCAATCTCTCTCATCACATGCCCTCTTGCTCTCTTGAGAGCAAACACAGAAAATCTCTTCATATCAATAGATGATAATATAAAGTGTCAACATGTAGTCTATAAATTTTTCATCACTTTCATCATTTTCACATTTGTAATAATCATAATCATGTGGATTGATAGAATAGTCGTGTAGTGAATACTGAATTTGTCTCTATTGTAACAAGCCCATTCAGTCATATAATGCGTGCTAACCATTCATTTCATAAACAACGTGCTTTTACAATTCTTATGTAAATTCGAGAGTATGTTCGCACAAGTAGAAGAATTTTTAACTCTAATACCATTATGATATTATTGAATATTCATGAATAAAACAGGAAGAAAGAAGTATTAAAGCATATTTTTTGCTTAAAGCAATTTTTCATCTAGAACTATTTAACTCATTGCACTCAATTTGAAAAAATTTCATCGATTGAAAAAACAGGAAGTAAATTCATTGTTTTTAGACGGTGAGCTAATTTTTTTATATCGTCAAAAAATAGCGCAAATCTTTTTATGTAGATCTGCGCCGTACGAATTTTTCATGTGTGCGCGCCTTTGTTGGAATTTAATTATAGAGCACATTAGACAACTTGTTAGAATAATAACATTTTTCTCTATGTTATTTTTAATTTTAGTTCGCTTTGTAGCTAGGCTTTGTGAGCAATTTCACAAACATTAAAGTTTAAATGATATTTTATGAAGCTCTTATTTCAAAAAAAAAAAAAAACTTTTTTATGCAGCAACTCTTTGAAATGTGCAAAATTGTGAAAATGCAAGATAAAAATACAAACGAATTTCAACTCTATAAAAAGAACTCAGATTTCAAACTTTTTGTTGAACTTTTTTTGTCGTTTACAAAGAGAAATTGAAATGGAGAATGTCAAACCCTCTAGAGAGCTTAGTTTTGTGTATGCAAGTAGGTTGAAAATGTATTTTAAGAATATTACTTTCTTTCTTAGAATTTAATCATCAAAACAATCGTACAAAGATGATGAAACTTTATTTCGCGATTTTCACAATCACATTAATTCTAAGTTATTGCAAAGTTCATAACTAATGAATTCTGATAATTGTGTACTATTTTAATCTCTATATAATTTCATCTGATCTTTATTATTCATTCATGAATAGTAATTATAGTAAATTTCGAAATATCCGCTAGAAAAAATCTTAAAATTATTATCAACATTGTGTTACTTAGTTAACATTTCTATCAAGTGAGTTCATGAATACAGTGATTTCACCATTTTCAAAAAAAAAATCACAATTGTTCTTTTTCCAGATAATCTCATTATTTAAATAAATAATGAAATCTTTTAAATTTATTCAGCTTGAATTCGCCTATAAATTGAATTTGCCAGAAATACCAAGAAGATGCTTTTCTTTCATTATCCCAATCGACATCAATTTATTAACGAGCTAGAGCCATTTGGATTTCATTACCATTATATTTTTTCAATAATCTCCTAGTCGAAAAATGTTACTAAGTGAAATCACGTTGCGTTTCGTCTATGATTATTATTTATTTTTCTCTCTCACCCTCACTCGCTCATGCAAATAATTACTTCTTATTAATTGCGTAATTTCATATCATAAATGTTTTTTCTAGGCATACAACGAGTGAAAAATTTGCAATAAGAGAAAAAAAAATAAATTTTAATCACTTTGTAGTATCGAACAGAGTGTTGAAAAATCTGGCAAACATGAAAAATTTCTGTGTGTACATATTGAAGCACACCAAAATATAGAAAAAATTGCAACAAAAAAAGTTTCAGCTTTTAAACATACACACACATTCATGGCAACAAACATGCAAAAAAGAGCTGCAAAAACTTGTTTCATATGTGTTTACATCATCCGTGCGAATGGAATGAATTGTACTACGATAATTTTGCCTTGTTGAATGGATCGATGAGAGAAAGAATCAATTTTTTTGTTGTTGATAATATTTTAAATTAAACAACAACTTGTTAAAATGTATGTGTATTATTCTAGAAGAATAATGAAATGTTTATGTTTACACAGCGGCCTTGCCTTATTGCCTTTTGATGTTAATCACTTTACAGTGAAAGACGATGATGTGAATGAGAATAATGGAGAGAAAGAGAGTAAAATATTTATTATACCAGCAGCAATGCATTTGCCCATAAAAGAATGAGAGCGAAGGAGAGAGAAAGAAAAACCTCGATGGCCTTGCAACATATTGCAGTATACAAATTACTAGTGGGAAGCTTTTTTTTTCATTCATCATTTTAGCCACCATTGCTGTCAAAAACAATGAGAAAGCATGAAATCCTTACATATATGCGAAATTTCAAAGCAAAAAGTTTAAACTCATGTAAAATAATTAAATAAGAAAATCTAGAACAGTCGAAAGGAGCCTTTTCACTTTTGATTTATCATTTTAATATGAGTGACTGCGCACATATGCATAAACAGAGCAATGTTCTTTCTTTCATGTCAACTCTAAAAAATTTCCATTCCACTGTCAATGAATGAAGCTAAACAACATTAATATTCAGCAAGCAATCACTGGGATGACTTTTGCAGATGCTTTACATTGAAAAACATTTAAATTGCATAACATATAGAGACATTCGGTCTCATTTTCAATAGAAGCAACTGGGTGTTTTTCAAGAGAGAAATTTATTCATAATTCGATGAAATAATAATGATTTGACATTTTTCAAGGATGTCTACGAAACCGCAAAATTATGTTTTATTGAAATTTGAATTTAACACACATTTATGGTTTTTTGTTCTGCCACAATTGAATTCAGTTATGTTCATATTGAAAATAAATCAATGTCGAAATTATGTAGAAATTGGGTTCGAGAAACAATTAAGATCGACATTTTCTATTACCGCACTTGTTACGCTCGATGATTGACTATCAATTAGCTGACATTAATTGTCGCATGAGAATAATTAATTTCAATCAGTAAGGTCGTAAAATTTACCCAGCTTTTCAAGTGCGTCACATTGCTATTTCAACTGCAAATAGTGTATGTGTGCATTGTTAGTTTTCTAATTTTAACAAGCAACGCAATTAGAAAATTCAACACTTGATTTTTAGTTTTCAAGGTTTACGAAACAAAAAAAAGTTTGTATAATGCAAGGTAAAAATGCACATCTATTGACAATACTCTTTCACTCTTTTCCTATCTTATTTCGTCTATTTTTTTCATATATAGGAAGGGAAATTTTTTAATCAAATTTGTTTACTCGTCATCACAAACGTCAACGTTGTTAAAAATATGTAGTCGGTAGCATAGAAATATGTTTTTATTGGAAAATTTATTATCATCACAAGTTGATATTTTTGTATTTCTATAGTGCTCATGCATGTATTATGAGTTCAAACAAACTTGAATAACAAAAGTCTATTAAATATGAGAGTTGAAAATTATATAATAGCGCCCAACTACCTAGCAAAGTATGCATTTGAGCAGGTTATAGAAGGGTGGAAGAAATTTCAAGTGTAAACATACCAATGAGAAGGATTTTGCTTGTCAAAAGGTAAAGGTTACACATGCTAGTGCAGTGGAAATGACACCCTACTCTATGTTCAATCTTATATGTGTAATGAATGAAAAAAAATATCGATTAATGTCTCTAGCTGCTACAACATGTTAAAAGGGACGAAAAGAAATGTAATTATATTTTATGAAATGAAATCAACAGTCGATTACACTCTTGCTTAAGGCGTTGCTTATCAACATTTTTCAAAATAAATCATTCATTCACACTTGATAAAATTGAGAATTTTTTCATAATTGAAAGAAAAAAACTTACCTATTGCTAATTTCCTGAAATCCGCCATCAAGCAAGCGAATTTTTGCGAAAAGCACAGCATTCAAAAATGGCACCTCGATCATCTCCTCGAGATTTAAATCAACTTCAAATTTATATTTTTTCTTCTTCATCATAAATGCCATTCCGGGAGCACTCCCGAGTAAGGTCATTAAACAATTCAAGTTGAATGATTTTTTATTATCAAATGGAAATGATGAAATAATTTTCTTTTAGATTTTTTCTTTTAGTTGAAATTATTACACTTTCTTCTTCACTTTCTATTTTCAAGCTCTTTTTGTTACAATTTCTTTTATGTGATAATAGAAAAAAAATTAAAAAAAAGTTCAATGCACACACGCAAAATGAGTAATTTATTTACTCAATAGTCACTTCAAATTAGAGATAATGGTTGTAAAAAAATAATAACTGAAAAATATCTACAAAGAATTTCACTTCTTCCTTTTGTGAGTGTTGAACACTTTTTTTTACACTTTCATAGCTCACTCAATAATGTTTTGCATTACTCAAATGCAATTAATATATGAACGTTAATTTTGTGTTTAACTACGAAAAACATGAATGCGTAGAAAGATATATTTCTATAATTGCCACTTAGCACGCATAATTGCAATCCGTAGAATGTGAAATGCTGTAATTAGGAAAAAAAGAAAAATTTATTAATTTTTTATGCATGAAGCACAAAGAAAAATTTAATTAGGTACAAAAATTGGTTTTGTTTATCTTATCATGAGATAAAAAATTGCAAACAAAACAAACAAAAAGATATTGATGTCATTTCTACGAAAAATAATCGAAAAAAAGTTCCGTTGAAGATTACCGCGATTTAATAAATAGTTAAAATAATAAAATAAACAAACAACACAGTCATAAAGCATTTAGAGTTGTACACGCGCGCAATTTTTTATATCCATATGTCTATTAAGTTCGATAAGAGCATTGAGAGAAAGAGAAATTTGCAATTATGATGAACTTTTGCTCGTTAACTTCCTAGTAAAAATGTCTTAATATTGCACTGAATATTTATAAAATTTAAATCTATCAAATATTAAAGCATATGTAAATATTGAGACAGATGTAGGAAAATATATCGATTTTTATCTTTTGTGATGTGATAGAAAGGAAGAAGGCAAATTTTATGCTCCTCAACAACTGTTGTACGTGATACTGAATTTAAATGATTTTTATAGTGTGAGAAGGAAAATATTTGTGTATAAAACACAATAAAACACTTGTTTTAAGGAATGCCTTTCTCGTTATCAGCGCCTCTCATCTTTTGTGTTTCGCAACCATAATTAATACACAAAACTTTTTTTGCTCTTTCTTTCTTTGCAAAAAAAAGCAAGATGAAGGCTAAACAAACACAACAAGAAAGAGGAGCCATCTCCGGTTTTTTGATGTCTGGAAAATCTAATATCATCTCTGAAATCTAGCTCGCAACTTTTGTTGATGTTGTGTCTTTGATTTCCCTCGTCATTCTTATGTAACCTTTCTATGATGAAGATAAAATTGGGCTTCTTGTTTTTGCAACATCAAAATATTCACAATTGTAATTTCCTTTAACGAAAACGATATCACATACATGTGAGTGATTTTGATAAGAATAATCACACGTTATTGTGTAAATAAGAGTGTAACTTTAATTTTTTTACAGATAAGAATATTAAAGTCACAATTTTTTCCTTCCTTGAGTACTAATATCAAATTTCTAGCTAATTAATAATAATACCAAAACGATTTCTTGTTGACTGAATTTTCTTTACAAAACATTTATAATTCTATTAGCGGCATTATTTTCTAGATTTAGACATTAATATAACGCACGATTTTCTCATTTGAAATTATCTTTGAGGGAGTGAAATTTCACACGAACGACTGCCAGTCCGTCAGTCACTGCTAGTGATTTGCTTATTCATTCACTCATCCATCAATAATACATCATGTGGCGATGTGAATTTCTAAAAGTAGGTCAACTTTACGATGACCATTTTTATTCATTACACTTTTTTTCGGCGCGTAAGGGGTGATGACGAAATTATTGCAATACGATTATGGGAAAGTCTCATTCTTTCTATTCACTCATTTATTGTTTTTGTGTGTAGTTTACAAACGCGACTTTATTGTGTCAATATAGATTTTAAAATGTAACTTGAATAATGAACGTAAAATGTCTCGTCATCAAATTACTGTATATGAGAGAGAAAAAGACATTAGAAAGGAACTGAACAGTATTTTAAAATCACGTGCTTATGAATTACAGTTGTGAATGTATGACGTAAAAAGTTCCCAGAGTTTTCATTGTTTTATTGATTTTTTACACCTAATCTGTATTTCCGTATGAGTGCAATTTTTAATCACTCTCTCACACTCTACTAGTTAGTTATTAGCGCCAACGATTGTTATCATTCTCTATCTATTGTAATAGTTAGCCAGGTAGCACTTTTTTTGCTACATATATTTCAATGTCATGAGAACAATGATAGAATGTTTATTATTATTTACAATGTTATAGCTACGAATTATTGCTCTCTATTTTTTAGTTTATATCTGCCCATATCAATCAGAAAATATGAATAAACGGAAACTTGGCACTTGACACAAAGCATTATTTAATTGTTGTTCGTTTGAAGACAATTGAATATAAAATCGATTTTGATCAACACTGGTTGTAATATCAAATTTGGCTATTACTTGCTGTAAATTGCCTTTTGTTCATCATTTTTTAAACCACTGACTATTTCAAATCACAGTTCTCGCTTCTCTTCTTTTTTCTTTCTTCTATCTCACTCTACTGCCACACAAGAGCAATAATCAAAGCAAAAGTTCATCAAAAATTGATGCTGTGTTGTGAGAAATCACAAAGAAAACTTATTTATTTTCAAATATCGCCTCTCATGCTCCCGATTAGATTATTTAATGGTTATATAGATTATATCACAATGCTCTCTGCTAAATAGTTGTGTAAATATTATTAATTTAAGACGAAATAAGAATATTTTTTGGATTTTTTCGAGAATATTTTTGTATCTTATGCAATTTATTTTCTCATGAATTCACCAATTTGTGCATAATTTTATGACTTTTTTCTATCAATCACTTGTACATTAGGCTGTTCAAAATTGATACATACACTTTAATTCACAATTTGTTTTTATTTTTAAGAAATTTTCCTAATCTTCTGAAATCATCGACCATTCTATTTGAAATTTTTTACACAACTAAACTAAATTCAAACTGTAGCTGAAACGTACTGAACTGAGAACTAAATTCAAATGTCTTGTTTTTACTAATGACATTCCTAAAGCGCTTTTATTTTTTACTCAACAAAAATTAAAATGATAAACTAAAATTTTTATTATGAGCAACAGTTGCATGTGATGTAAACAAACAATATTTTTAAATAGATAAAATTCCGTTAAAATTAAGATAAATTGTATGATAAATAAATTCTAGTTAAAATTCTAATCAATGGACAAAGTGATTATATTGTTCTAAAAAATGTTTGTTTTCGAAAAAATGTTGAACTGGAACGAAATGAAATATGAACTTTTATGAACGAAATAAAAATTTTTGATGAAAAATGTTCTTGAAAAGTGCACAATTGCATTATGAAGCTAATAAAAGTAAATTAAAAGACTTATTTGTTTGAGTTTTTGGACAAATAAAATTACTTTTTAAAAATTCGAAAAATTTCAGTTTAAAATTTTAAAAACCGTTACACGTATTTACATGGTATGAAGGTCTAACACTTCGAAATATATAACTGATGGTTTGCTAGTTCTTATAAGATCAAAGAATTCACGAAACATATTTTATATCTAATATGAATTTTCGAATAAGATTTGTATGAAAAATTGCACAAAAACTTTCAAATTAAATAATTTTAAATTTTTATCCTCTTTTAAAACACCTTTTAAATTTAATAATTTTATTGAACAATTTCTTACAAGAAAACAATAAAATAAACAAAACCATAGAAATAACGTTTTTATCAAAAAAATCTTTAATATCCACCTGTTGATTTCGTACATTAAAAAACACCAAGAGAATTCACAAATCTATTACACACAAAAAAGCTCATCAACTACAACCCTATAAATGCAAAATGATTAATGTCAATCAATAAAAGAAGAAAAGAAAAATGATTCTTTGCATGCGGTCTTTCTATTTCTCATTTTTCCATCGACGATTGTCAAACATCTTATCAGGTTTATCGACAACAATGCCATTCATAAAAAACTTAAGCAAAAAAGTGAGAGAAATTCCACAACAAGGAAATTTCCAATGAGTAAGGAGCAAACCGAAAATTTTCCCACTTCTGCGCTCTTTTATTTCACTAATCGTGATTGCATGAGATGCTGGATTGGAATTTTAGAATTTAGTTCTTAAACACACCTTGAACGAATAACATCTCTCTTATTGAGTTCCGTGAATTTCTTACATCTTAAATCTCAGGTTCTTTTTTGATGAAAAATTTATTCAAGTGAATTATAAAAGGATGGAATGAAAAGGAATTGTTAAAATCATATCACTCCATTAATTCGGTGTGTTTTGATCGTGAACTCACTTTTTGAAATAAACAACAAAAAAAATTGACAAAAGTGTGTGTAAAAGCAGCATGAATTTGAAAGAAAAATAAAATATTGAGTAAGCGAATGAGACGAGAGAGAGAGAAGGAAAAAGAAAAAAATCCATATTTTACATCATTACTTACAACAAAATCGTGAAAAGCTCAAATTGGAAGGAATTTCGTAATATTTTCTTTCTCTTCTGGAAGAGCTCAACGAACTTTCCGCTCCCACAGTGTATTTGTAACGAGACACATTCCAGTGTATATAGACACATTACAACTGGCTCAAAGCTCTCCTTGTGTACATTTTTTTTTGCTCTCTTTCCTTTCTATGACTCTAGAATGAAAAACTATTTGAGCGAAAATCAACTTGTAGACATTTGTTGTTTGAACTCGAGAGCGTACGGCATGTGTCGATCGTAAAAGTAGCGTGAAAAAAGGAATTTTTGCTCTTTCTACTTGAATTCCGTTTGTGTTTTAAAAAAAGAAAGAAAAGAGAAAGAAAATTTCTGGTCAATTTCCTTTATTTTCAATTTATTCAAAAAGAGTCCAAAAATAATTAAATTAAAATTAATTGGCCTTGGCTTGAATAGTTCTCTTGGAAAATAGTGCACCCTTTTACAAATGAGAATTAAATTGAATATTGATAAATTACAGTCAACTAAGAAAAAGTTGTAGTCAATATAATTTGTAATTTATCTTCATCCAATGTCCTCCATTCAATTTCTTTTTCTGCCTTTTTCTCTCACTTATGCTTACTCGAATATTTTTTTATGTAGTAATTTTTCAAAAGCTTCATATAGTAAAAAAGAACGATAGAAAGAAAAAAGCTTTAAGTGAGTTTCTCTCTCTTTCGCGCGCGGTTGAAAGTAAAGAAATAAAAAAATAAATAGTGCCGTTGTGTTACAATTTAGTTTAATGGAAAATTGAGGAAAAAAGGAAATTCTAAGCTTGAATTGTAATAAATAATAATAATATAGCATAATTATGTTGTGAAGTGAATATATTCATGAATATTTATAGTGTGTGACACGCATAAAAAAAACTTACATTGAAGTGAATAGAAAAATTATGAAAATCTCAAGTCTTTGAGTGAAAATATAGTAGAAAAAAATAAGAAAAAAAATTTAATTGTGTGTTTTTAGAAGTGATGGGTGTCTTTAAAGTTAATTATTATATTAGCAGAAATGTGGAATTAAATGTAATTATGAAACTTTTTCTCTCCCTTTTTCACTTCGTCTACTCATTATCATTTAATTATTTTAACAATTACTAAAGCAATTGCGTTCTTTATCTTTCTCCCACGCTATGTAAACGAGATTAAAGAACACTCGTGTTCACAAAGTACAATTATTTCTTGATGTTGTCGCTAAATTAAATTTATTTTATCTCCTCTTTTATTTTTCCATCATGCGGCTACTGAAGGATTCTAAATTTTTCTCGTAGATTAAATAATAATGACAGAAAATTTGTTATCTTTTTCCTTTTTTGCCTCGTTTCTTTACTTTACACATTTTTTCATCAAATTATTAATATTAATTTTTCCTCGAAAAAAGCTTTTGATCTTGTTTTCGTATAAAATAAAAAAAGAATTTTGTTTTTGATGATGAAAAGTTTGAAAAATTTGAAGTAAATTTTGTGAAAAACAAAAAATTTCTATGTCGAATTAATAATTTTCATAGCGACGAGACATTTATTAAATTTTTTTGTTCATATTTTATAAGGAAGTAAAAAGAAAGAAATAAAACGTGCGTTGGATCTGTTGAGTGAGAGGAAAAAATACGAGAGAAAGAAAGCACTCATACATTTATTTATACGCACGTGAAAATATTAAATGAAATGTGAAAAAAAGACTGCAAAATCATCGTAAAACAAAATAACTGATTTTAAGCAGAGGCAGAGCGAAAAATAATCCATGTGATGTGAATTACGAATGAGGTGGATTTATTTAAGCGTAGTGAAAGAAAAAAAGACCTATTGAAATGATCTGGATAAATAGGAATCGTGTTTATGTGTAATATTTTTAACCCTTACACATGTTACGCCTAGCACAGCGAAAAAGGTCAATCTTGTTCAAGAACGCAAAAAATAAACCCCTTGAAAGTGCGAATGAAATAAAATGAAAAAAAGCCTTTGACCAGTCGAATATAAAAAAAGGAACCAAATTTTTCTCTTCATGCACACTTTTACTCTTTCTTTTATGCAGTTGATTATTCACAAATAAAAAAATTACAATATTATTATTCTGTTATTCATGACCATCAAAATGCTGTATTCTTACTTTTTATGACATTTCCAGAGAGTATATCTCATTGGCCATATCGTGAATAATTTTCATGCTATAAATGTTAACGTTATTTTTCTTTTCTGCCATCTTACATCTTCTTCTATTCAGTGCAATGCCTTCATAAAATTTTTTTACCTTCACTTGCTCTGCTCATCTTTTTTTGTCATTACCTGTGTGTGTACATATTATTTTCTTTCTTCATAATGTTTTTTGTCTTACGAGAATAAGAACAGTAAAATTTGTTTGAAAAGAAATATTGAAAATTTTCTTTCAACCATATTTAGTGTAAACAAAAAAGCAGAGTCCGAAACTGTTTGAAAATTTAGTTGCAACTAATTAAAAATCAATTAAATTTTAATTGATTAAAAATAAAACACAACTAAAATTTTTTTCGATTCCAGGGAGCAGAGTTGTAAAAGTAGAATCTACTTTGTAGCTTTTGGCTACTTTCTACAGTAGATTTTGGCTACTGGCTACGGACCAGTAGATTAACAACTCTGCCAGGGGGTCTCAATACAAAAAAGTTGCGGTTTTTTTTGCTCAGATTTGAATTTAAAAATCTTGAATTTGAACGCGATTTATGGCAACATTTAAGATTTTTATTGAGAAAAACACGCTAAAACATCAATTTTTTTGTTTTTAAGAGAATTGCAAATTTTTCAATCAATATTGAGTGAATTCTTTTCAACTAAATAAGAAAAATTAAGAATATCTATTGTTTTCTCAGAAATTACCATCTTTGTAACGAACTTTTTAACGGAAAATTAAGGGAAACGAAAATGCGTGCCAATTCAAATTAAAGGAAATAACGATCAATTGAGACCTTCTGGATTCGATTAAAATTCTTTAACTAAAAAACAACTTAAATTTAATCGGTTAGTAAGTAAATTAAAAATTAGTTGAATTTTAGTTAATTACAATTAAATTTTCAAATGGTTTTGGACTCTGCAAAAAATTAAATTGATAATTTTCTAATTTGAATAGTTAAAGTAGCTTTAACTTCTTATTATGTCTAATAAAGTATAAAATAAGACTAATAATAGTAAAAATAATAAATCTATAAGAAAATAAAATGTTTTCAAAACTAGTTTTTAATTATTTTAAAAAATTTCCAGAATTTAATTAAAACAAGAAAAATTCTATTATTCTTTGACATAAACATCAAAATACTTGTTTTTTCTTGAGGGCGAGATGATGACGACAACCGTAAACAACGTATAAGCAGGAAAAAAATATGTAAAAAGAAAGAAGAAAATAAGAGCAAAACAAGTAACGTTTGCATACATGTGAATATTTGTTTCAAATGTTTAATATTCGTATAATACAGCTCGAGGTCGTGGTCAAAAAAAGAAATATATGAAAGGATATAATTACATTAATTTCTTTTTCTCCCACTCATAAGCATGAAAAAGGTACAAGCCATACTGTTTCATGTCGTATGAATAAAAAAATGAAAAATGAATTCTTAATAAAATGATAACATTTCTCCATTTATTCAATTTTCTTCTGTCCTTTTATTGCTTTATTTTCTTCTCCATATACCGATATGCAAACATATATACAGAAAAGTATAAAAAAGAAATGAAAAATAAGCAAATTTGTCATCCTCTTCAGTTCTTTTCTTTCTTTTTTTTCTTATGAGGATGTGATAAAAAGTGGGTCATATAACTTGTTTGTATCATCCTACGTGAACCACCACAATTTTGTTCTGTTTAATTCACTCCCCATTCATTCGTTCGTTCATCTTTCGTTTTTTAAGAAAAGTAAAAGAAGAATTATCTCCATTCTTGCTTGAACCAAACAAACAAGTCCTTTATCTTTTTTTCTTTTCTTTTCTTTTTCCATTTCGTTTGCTTATAAGCAGTTGAAAATATTTACGAGACACCTATACATAGTAGCCACGTTATACCCAGCTCATTTTAAAGAGCACACGCACAATACGACGACATAATGTATTGTGGTAGTAAATATTCTCTTAGCCAACTAGGGGAGAGAAATAAAACCTAAAAAATGTGCTAAAGCACATCTCTATGTCGGCTTCATCGCCAGAAGATTAGCCAAATGGAAATGTTTGACCCGAAAACGGTTGTTTGTCTATCTCTCTCCTCCTTTTCAGAAGCTTGTTTAGGTAGATGAATGAAAGTGTGTGTATGTGTTTGTATGTTTGCATAAAAATAGAAAAAAGGCGAAATATATAGAACAAAGATCACCAGAAAAAAAAGTATTGCAAGGGAAAGAAGTTAGAAACTTTATAATTGATTCTTGTTATTATCAATCGAGAATTCTGTCCGTTAAGATTTGAAAATTTTATTGTGTTTTGCACACCCCTTTTCAGTATTTCGAACATTTTCGAATTTTCAAAACCGCGTTTTCGAAAATAATTTTTGTAAAGAAAATTAATTTATCAATATTTCAAAGCGAAATACTATAAAATGAAGTCTGATTCATGAACAAAACAACATCTATTACTGCAAGAAATACTAATTTTCAATTGAACAATAAGAATTAAAATTTTTTCAAAATTACTTTTACCAAACTTTTGAAAATTCAAATGATTTCGAAAACTCGTAGTTGCATACCAC
>JACWBX010004472.1:105726-118085 GCA_014622435.1 Polypedilum pembai
TTAGAAACTTTATAATTGATTCTTGGTATTATCAATCGAGAATTCTGTCCGTTAAGATTTAAAAATTTTATTGTGTTTTGCACATTTTCGAATTTTCAAAACCGCGTTTTCGAAAATAATTTTTGTAAAGAAAATTAGTTTATCAACCCTAGTAACCAAAAATACATTACAACTTTCCGTTTACTTGCCGTGGCATGCAACAAGCACATAAACGGAAAGCGTAACGTATTTTTGGTTACTAGGGCAATATTTCAAAGCGAAATACTATAAAATGAAGTCTGATTCATGAACAAAACAACATCTATTACTGCAAGAAATACTAATTTTCAATTGAACAATAAGAATTAAAATTTTTTCAAAATTACTTTTACCAAACTTTTGAAAATTCAAATGATTTCGAAAACTCGTAGTTGCATACCACTGGACTTTCGGAATTCCCTAACGGTCCGATTGATAATACCAAGAATTGATTAAATTTTAGCTTAGTTGATAATTTTGCCAATAAATTTTTAAAATATAAACAATAAATAAATTTAATGCTTGAAAACAATTTATTCTCCTTAAAATATCTTTGCTTGGATAAATGCAAAAACCTTTTTCTTCCTATGCTTCGATATCAAAGTCAGCAACATGGAATATGATTGAGTGCCAAAAATCTTTATCCTTCTTTATGCCATTTTATAAAAAGGTCTTCCGTAGGACTTTTTCTGCTCAAATATAAATCAATTATTTACACGGCCTCGAGGAAAAGTTGCCAAGGAATGTATTGCCTAGTCGACTAGTTATATAGATAAAAATGGTACACAATTGTTGAAGCTCGAGAAAAACTTTGATACACAAATTGTCATGTTTTTATGCTTTATCTGTACCCTCATTGCCATAACAGAAATATCTTGTCTAGCAGCAGTCTCTTTCGAATATAAAAATCTTCATATTTTGTTTCGTTGTGAGATCTTAATAAACTAGAGATTTAGAAAAATATTTCTGACTGTTTGAAAAGTTTTAGCGCATTTTAGGATAAATTTGTTTTCTTTTAGATAAATTTTGAAAAGTTTTATTATAAAATTGTAAAGTTGAAAGAAAATAGACAGATAAAATGAAATTAAAATGCATCTTTTTCATAATATAAAATGAAAGAATGAAGGTACAATTCGGCATTATTAGCAGCATCAACAGAATAAAAAATGAAGAAAAAATGAAGAAAAAAAGGGGAAAAGATGAAGATGTATGTGTATATAGGACGATACTTAGTAGAATTCACTTCTACCCCCATTTTTTTTAGACATTTTCATCCAATTCGCACGTATTTGTTGTCATTGAGAATGGATGAAGTAAGAAAGAATGAATGAGTGAGCAGATGAATAGAGAGGAAGATGAGAAAAGGGAAAAATGAGCAAAGAAGTATATTGCTGTTTTTTTAATTAAAATTTCCACTGCAAGCTCATGACAATGTAATATAAAAGCAGAGCGAACGAGTGACTCCATGCATATATGGATGAAACAACATATTTTCTATAAATAAGTGAGGAAATGAGTGCTTACACCGATGAACAATAAAAATGACAACAACATATTTTAGTAATATTTTTCCTCTTTTTCCTGTACATTTATGTATGTCGCCCATTGTCTTTAAATTGTGCAATTCGAAAGTTCAAAAATATTGAATTACATATATGCATGCACAAGGGAAAGAAGGAAAAGGGCAAATGGGAAAGATGAATGTTTCATGCATTTTCCTTTTAAATGTTTACAATAAAGAAAATTTAATTCTAAACAAAATAATATTTATTCTGCTACATGAATGTACTTTGTTCAATTTACAGAGAGCTTCATGCTTTCATTTTGATTAAAAAGTTTCTTCTATGCGCTTGCTGTTAAAATTCCTGTTCTATATTTAAATTGTTTCAAATGCTCATGAGAATGTTTGTGGTTGAATCGTGTCAGAACAGCGAGAAAGAAAGTTTTTCTTTCTTAAAAGAGTTTTTAGTTTTATTAGCTGTTATTAGAGCTTTTATGAAGCTGAAAAATTTCTTGCATAATTTTTTTAAAGTTTTAAATCTTATTAGTCAAAAAGTTTCTTTTGCTTGAAATGTTTAGAATGTTTTTTATTTGAGATAAAGAAGCAAAGTTTGAAATTGTTTTAGAAAATAAAAATGTAAACAAAAGAAAGTTTGCGAAATTTAAATGCTTTAACTTCTTATGTGTGACTAATTGAATCAGCATAAAACCATTATAAATAGTTTATAGAAAGCTTTTGAAATAAATTTTCATTGAATAGAAAAATTTAATATTTCTCTGAACAACATTTTTACCTTATTTAAAAAGTAAATCTGCACTCACAGCACCCTGCAATGAAACTTGACGTCAAAATAACTCTCATGAAAACATAAGCTTCTACTTCTTTTTTTTAAAGCACTTACTTCCCTGAAGTCCGCTGCCTTCATAAATTTATAAATTTTTTATGAGCGCGTCGCTACTTGCTTTACTTTTTTGTGGACTTGTCGCACGTACACAAAGTTTTCTTTTTTCTCTTCTGACACACAAACACACATCGATATATAATAAGAAAAAAATATATAAGCAGCATGCTTACTGAGTATAGACGTCGTCGTCATTACAAATTCAAACAATAAATCACCATCAACATTAATTTTCCAAAATTTCACGCAATATATCATGTGAAAATTTGAGCCTGTCGCTGCCTGAAATATGATGTAAAAGTTGAATAAGTCTCGTCACTAGTTCCATGATGAGAGCAATAATGTGAAAATTTTAAAAATTGTTTCGATAAAAAAATTGTGAAATACCTGCAGTGAACGAAAAAAAAAAGAGAGAAAGATTGAAATTTTTCACATTGTTCATTTTTTGAATGTTTCCACAATCCCGAATATGTTGCATTTGAATTGAGCAAGCAATTTTTAAATGTATGAAAATTTATGTGAATCGAGGGGAGGGTTTGTAAGGCATAAAGTGTAGAGGAATTGTATAGCTAAAAAAGTGAAGGACTAAAAAAGCTGCATATAACGTATACAGAGAGCGAAAGGGAACTTTTGAGAGTCATAAATTTCTACTTGAATGCCATAGCATAAAAAGCTTGCTCTACGTTTTTATTCATGCTGAATAGAGTGAAGCGCGCGATTTCGGAACTGAGGGATTTTTTTTTCTATCTTTTCTATAGTTTTCACTCTATTATTATGTAACGAGAGTGAACGAGTCATTTTTCTCTCGTTTTAGAGAGGGTTTGAGAATTAAATATCTTGTGAGTGAAGTTTTTTTTATAGCTCTAGCGACTTTTATTAAACGCTCAATATGCAAGTAGCAGCACGTGTACTTTATGAATTATTGAATTATAGCATGTAGAAGGGAAAAAGAAAAAACTATGAAAACTTTTATAAAATCAATGAAAATTGAAATAAGTAGAAAGCTCAATGATAAATTAATGAACGGTTTTTGGTGTATATTTGAAATTTAAAATACAGCTTATACATTCATTATCTTCGCCTGCTTGGCTAGTTCTCAGCTGAAACATAAGATTTCAAAAACTACAAAAGTTAGACTATTCTGGTTTTTTGTTTTAGATTTGTGCTTTTAAGTCACTAGTTTATCACTTTATTAGAAAACTGCCATCGATTATATAACTTGAGAAATTGCGAAATAAAATTTTCATATTGAAAATTGTAAACAACTATTTTTTGAAGACGCGTTTTGAGTGATGCAAAAAATGATGCAATTTTTCATTTCAAATTCAATTTAACCGTTATTTTTAAGAAAAAAAATATTTTAAAGAATGAATTTGAAAACCAAAACCAATTGATAAATGAAAGTATTTTTAGAATAGATTTTTTTGTTTTAAAAATCAGGCATTGAATAAGAAAGAATAAATCAATTATTTTTAGATAACAACAGAAAAAGCTTATTAAAAGTCTGTTTGATTTTTGACTTTGGAAAGGAAATTAAAATTTTCTAGAGAATTGTTTTTCTTTCAAACAAAAAAGAAATTAAAATTCATAGCTGTCGACATTCCGCTGTTGCCATGTCTCTCACCTCTATAATCTAATCTCGTTTAGTACAATGAAACAGATCATAATAATTAAATCAAGCTTATTCTTTTGGCGTCGTCGTCGTTGGCACTCGCGAATTATTTTTATTCTCTTAAAGCTGTGACATTTCATACTTCTTCTGCATGTCGACGACCCGAAAATGATGATGACAGCAACGAGTAGGGACAGGCGTGTGACACATGGAGAGAGAAATTTTTGCAGTGCTTATACTAATTACATTTCGATTGCGTGTTTCTGTCACACACTTTCTCTCTTACGGCACTTGATCCTTCTCATTGAAACATTTTGTAAAATCCGGGAGCATTTTTATCATTATCATTAGCGTTGGCAACAAAAGCTCTATACATAAATACAGCTATACAGCTGTAGCGTGTTTTCTCAATTGCTCCATAAAGCTCATGGATGTTTATTATATCGCCTTTTGTTACGCGATGAAAGGGAAGAACGGAAGGATTTTAGTCATTATTAAATGTGTCGCAAGAGGGTTTACTTTGGCAGTGACGTCATTAAACTTTAACTTCCTTTCTTTTACTAACTATTTCGTTGCTTTTTGTTTTTGTTTTACTCTCGAGCTGCTTAAAAGAAATAAAGACCTTTTGTTGACTTGCCGAAAGCACTTTAAAGTTCAAAGCTGTTGGTTTACATTTCACTCAGTTTATTTACTTAGCATCAGTTGTTATAAAATTGCTCCATTTTTACGATATTTCCTCGAAGCAAAGAAATTAAAACCTTTTCTATTTCTTTTTATTTCTGTTGCAAAGGTAATGAGAAATTTTCATTTCTGATAGATTTTTAAATTTTTATAGCAATATTAAAGTAAAAATTTTCAATTTTCTTCATAAACTATCTATTTACTATCTTGTTCTACTCATGCACAAGTTTATTTACGTTTCCTTCTAACAACAGCATATAACAATAGCAAGTGGAGTTTATAGCTATTGTTGTATGATGCTGAGATGTTTATTATCATAAAACATTAATTTCATAAAGTTTTTCGAGCGTTCACTTGATGATTTTTTTGAAGGCATTTTGATGTTTGTTTACACAACTTTTCTCTGTCCTTTACTTGTATACCTTAATCTAGATATTTGTTTTATAGAAAGTTACTAGGAAGAGAGCTTATCATTATATCCTTCATGTATACAGAAGAGAAAAGGCAAAGAAACTTTGATAAAAATTTTGCAAGGACAAAAAATTTTGTTTTTTAAAATTTCTAACTTAATGTCTTTTTTGACAGAACATTATTGTTTGATCATGAAATCTTATGTTTGTTTTAAAATTAATACAAATGTCTAACATAAATATGTCTAAAATTCAATCTTTAAGTTTCTTTGTTTCCAAACGATTTAAAAGTTATCTTCCCTTTTTCAACCTAAAGAAGGCAACAAAAATGAAAATTTTCTCTCCTTTAAAAAGCCAAACGAGATAAAATGTGAAAGAGACATGAGAGAAAAAAAATCAAAGTACATGAGTTTATGCTGTTTACGTGCTCATTTCGCATAGTGAAAGAAGATCATAAATTATGCAAGCTACAAAAGAGAGAGAGAGAAAAAAAAGAAAATATAGACATAGGAAATTGAGGACATGTGTAGACTTTCTTTTTATGATGTACACAAAAACCGGGAAAAAAATGACGACGTTGTCCTTATTTATATGAGAAAGATTCATCGCATTATGACATTGTGATGTGAAGGCTTAATTTATTTATTTATTACATTATTTTCTCTTTTACTGCAGCTTTGTTAATAAAATGAAAACTTCTTCACTCCCTCACTGGAATAAGGTTTGGCATGTGCCTTTTTTCATATAACACAACATTCATGTCGCTCGAAGTTCAATTCAGCAGTGACTGCTTAATAAAAATGCAAATTAAATCCCATCAAAATTAATATTTTATTAAACGCGTGTGAAGGGAAGCATGTGATGCATGAAACGTACTTACGATATGCCTTTTAAGAGACATATTTCATACTTTTTTACTGTCTGAAGTGCAGAATTTGCATAAAAGTATTTTATTTTTAGAAATGAATTTCATTCCACTTCATTTTCCGTCGCTCTCTTCTTTTGGTTTCATAACATAATGCAGAAGAGATTTTCATAATGAACATGAGAATCACTGTTGAATAGACAGAGAAAGTTTCAGTTTTTCTTTTTTAGAAAATTATTAGCTTTAAAATTTTATTATGAGATTTAAAGAATTGAATTAAAAACTTTTTTTTAATTATTAAATTTGAAACAAAACTCAGAACTATAAATCATTGGTTTATTTTATATTCTTTCAATTAAAACACAAAATTAACTATTTAAATAAATGTAAAAATATCCAATTAAATTTATTCACAAAAGGAAAGTAAACACAACATAAAAGCGCAGCTTTATACGAAAATTTTCAAATTTAAAATGACGGTTATTTGAAAAATTTTATTTTCAGAAGATTATACTTAGTTTATTAAAAAAAACTAAATGCATTATTGCACATTAATGAGTGTATGCATGCATAGATTTTAATTCCTCTTCTACAAAATGAAATAAATTTTCTAAGAAGATTTATTTTCTTCTCGTTATGAATTCAAAATTAAAGCACAGAGCAAGAAGAGAGCAGAGATGGATTTTTATCAAAAACTAATTAAAATTTGTGAGTGAGCTTTTTTAAATAAACAAAGAAAATAATTCTTTTGTGCTCACTCTCTTGAGACGATTCTTGTGAGTTGAGAGTTTATTTTTAATGTTAGCAAAGTATGCAGTCTGCAGTCGACTCCAATAACATGAAAATTATTAGCTTGTTTTTCCTTCTGTCTCTCTCTATAAACATACAATTATTGTGCTCGGAGTGGTAAACTCCTTTTTTGTATCTCAATGTTTGTTGGGAAAATGAACAGTCGTAACGAGTTTCGAAAATGATGTTAGACGAGCAATTATGGAAATGAACATGAGAAAAATGTATTTGAAAGATATGAGTCATTTCTCTGAATGCATGTTCAATCAGCATCAGTACTAGCTGCTACTGCACATACAATCATACATCAAATGATATCATTAATTTTACCCATCTCGATATATGCATACGAAAAGCTGAAAATGCAATCAAGTACATGCAGCAATGATGTCGCTAGCGGGATGAAATCAAAATCTATTTGTATTGTAGAGAATGCGAAGATTGGCAAGAAAGTGAACAAAAAATGCATTTATAATGATATGAAAAGTGACTTTAATAAGATTTCACTGTCTAGAAAATAGAAGTTCGCAAATTTGCATTGTTTTGCAAGGCTAAGAAACTTTTTTGAAAGAAAACGGTTTGAAAATTTTTGTTTTTACTAGAAGAAAGTTTTGAAAGTCTAAAATTAATTGCATTGATTAGTTTTTTGCTGAATTGGGTCTGAAATTTAGAATTTTTACAATGAAAGTTGTGCAACAAGCAAAAGTTTCAAAACGTAAACAAACAATTCAAAAATAGAAAATTTCTAAGAATAATTTTCAGAAAATTCAATTAAAAAAACTCTAAACTCCTTTCTTCAACAAGAAGCATAAAATTTATTGTTCAATGATAAAGCTTTAGTCATAAATTGGTTTATTTCCTTGTTTTTCAAAAGAAGTCTTAGTTTCTGGCAATTTAAAGTTCTTTCATCTTGCATTTTGATGCTTTCAAAAACTTTCAATGAAGACTATTTAAGAATAATCATATGATGTATTCATTCAATGACTTTATAATCTTCATAGCTTCTTCATTCAATCTTTTTAAAATATGATTTAAAAAGAATATCTTTACTCAACTTACCAGTGAGCGAGATGAAAACTTTTCAATCAAAAAACTTTCTTTACTTATTCAGAATATGAGAAAATTTCTCTTGACTTTAAATAAGCAAAAGCAATAAAAGAAAAGTTTGGTAAGAGAAGCGAGTGATGGAAAATTGTATGCATAATTGAAGCGGCACTGATTCATATTTTCATACAACGCTATAATTATCATCTTCCTGAACATCAACACTTTTAAAGCGTGAAAAGAATGAAAAACCACTTATGAACGAATGAGGAAAAATCTTTTTTTAACAATAATTACTTCATGTAAACCACAAGGAGGCTGTTAAACAGGGAAAGGGAAGGAAAAAGTGAAAATTTTCATCATCAAAAATAATTAAAAGCAATGAGCAGTGAGCGTGTAGTGTGGTAGTTTTTGCACGCGTTTATGAAAATTAATTTTCATAATTATTTTTACTCGGTCTTTTGTTTTGCTTTGACAGCAAATTATGAAGTAAGTAAAGTGCTGCAGAATCATTGTTTACTTTCTCATAAGCATTTTTCATTTCCACCTTTTTATCAATGATTTTTTCAATTGTGCTGTTGAGAGTGAGCTGCTTACCCTTACAACCAAAGCAGCAACAGCCGTGTGCTTTCTGCCATCAGATAGAGCGAATAAATTTAATTAAATTTCTCTTTCGTTCTCTTTTTTGCCTGGTCTCGAGTTCTTTTCATTCTTCATCGTTAGCATAGCAATCTGTGAAAAAGAAAAACAATTTTTTAATACTCTCAGTCTATAAATCGAGAGCAGAGCAGTAGAAACTTGGAATTTCTATTTTATGATGATTTTTCTATAGAAAGAAATTTCTACTTTCGCTTTTATGTTTTTTGAAGAATTTTTCATTGCTTTAATTTAATTTTAAGGCAAAATTTCATATTTTGAGTGGCTTTTCATATAAAGTCGAGTGCTATTTAATGATACTTACTGAAAAGGGAATTTATTAGATTACGAAATATTGTGGTTATTGAAATGATGTTTAGATTTAATTTGATCAAAGAAAAATGTTGAAGCATTCGGAAATTATCATAGAGGGAACGATTTGATTGACAAATTCAATTTGGAATTATCAAAGACAATTTTGTAAGGTTTATATCATACTGAGAGTGAATGAAATGGATGATTGACTTGTAAAATGCCTTTAAGGAAATGAAAATAATTTCAAATATGAAATCTCATTCGTTTTATTCAGAGAATTATTTTTTACAGACATTTTGATAGAGAATATTTTAAGGCGATGACAACTTGAAATTTCGGAAGAATTTCAATTAGATTTCATCTTTATTTTATTATTTTAGGTTTATTGTTTCTGTATTTTACTAAATCAAGTAGCTCTTAACTGGCTATGATTTGTTTTTGAAAGTTTTGTTTACATTTAAAAATTGTTTGTTTACTTTGTAAAACTTTCAACGTTTATCAATTTTAAATCAAAAAATTGATGAATACGTTGTTAATTCTATTTTTAATGATAAATTAAAACTTTCTAGCTTCTTCTCCTTGAAATAATTTATCATTTAACAAAAAAAGAAAGAAAATTGTTGAAAGAAAAATTACACAAAATTTTCTTATTCCTAGAAGTAAAATTTCAATTATTCAACACGATTTGCCGATTTTCATCATTTCTTATTCGCAAACTTATAATACTGTCGATAATTTTTGTTATTATTTCTCTAAAGCGGCATTCGTTCACGAATGAAAATTGATTTTTGCTTCTTTTGCGCTTCCCCAAAGGGTAAATTGGGGATTTTTATATTAAAAGAGTAATTTCACTTCGCAAACGACTTCCGTTTTTCATCGCGTGTACACACATCATCGTGTAAAAGATGATCGAGTGGAGAGAGGCGAATGAAAATGTTAATAATTTGATTATACTTTTACTTATTTACGAAAATTTTTTCATCTTCTTTTTCTTGTGTTGGCATGTGAAGAAAACTCATCCAATTAAAGGCATTGAATTTCCCATCTTTTTACCTCATCATATATGCCTCCATGACTTCTTCCCACTTCAAGTGTAATTTATTCGTTATTGCGCATATTTCATATATTTTTTTATTAAAGTTTTATGCTCTGAGTTTAGCGGCTTACATGTAATGATGAAGATGAAATTACTCAAATAACATTGGATAAGAGAAAATTATTTATTTATGACTCTCGTGCTGCTCGATATTGTATTTCTCTCGCTTTCTCTCTTTCTGCTTTATCTTAAACTTTCTTCTTTCAAAGATGTATTGACTTTCGTTCTTTCTTCCTTTTGCTTCACACACACACACACACATACATCAAAGTATAGATTGAACTGGAGAGTACTTACAGTTGATTGCAATTCATGATTGAAGAAACGTGAGAAGCACTAAAGATCAAATTCTTCTTCTATTGACATCTTTCTTCACTTCATTCTGACTTTGGAAAAGTGAAAAAGTGTTTTTGTTCGATAATAATTTTCCTAGGTGTGGAAACTCAGAGATAATTGGAGACATTTAGAGATATTAAGAGAATTTTAACGATTATCCGGATAGTTTCCACACCTTGTAATTCGAAGTTTTAAAGATTTTCGAATAATCGAAAATTTTTGAATATTTTTGTTTCTAGTTGTTAAAATTAGAATAAAAATTGAAAGAACTACTTTGAATCTTTATTATTTTCTGATGTTAAATAAATTTGCTTGATAATTTCAAACTTACAAAGCAAAAATTTTAGAACACAAAATTCAAAATTTTAAAACAATTTCGAAAATTAAAATTTATTTTTCAGTTGTAAAAATTGAAAAGAAATAAAATTATTTAACGAACTACTTTGAAGGTGTGATTGTTTTAGAAATTCAATGAATTTTCTTAAAAGCTTCAAATATTTGTCAGAAAAATAGAAATCTTCAAAATAAATTTAGACAAATTTCGAAATTTCGAAAATAATCCGAAGCTCAAATTTTAGTAAAAACTAATTTTTAAGCTTTATAATTTCTTAATTCTGAATTTTACCGTAGAAATAATATCATTATATGATTACGCAACACATTCATTAAAAAATCAATCAAATTTCCACCTGTGAATCAGGAAAAGGTCAAAATAAATTGATAGCAATCATGTGGAAGAGGACCTTTACCTTTTACCAAAAAAAATACAAAACATAGTACAAGGAATGCACAAGACATTTTGTGTACATTTTTTTGCCTTTTCATCATGATTTTACAATTTTCTTTGCTTCTTCTATTGACTATTTTATACACACTTTAGTATCAATTTTCCTACTTTTTATTCCTTCTGCTTGATGCCATTGAGTGAATGGATAAAAGACAGAGAAAAGAAAAGAATAAATGTTTTATTTATATGTGCTTTTGTGGCCACTTTTCTTGTTTCATTCTTTATCTCTGATTTTTATACGATAATAAGGAGAAAACAAATGTGTTCAAAGTTCGTGGCCTGTTGATCACTATAAAATATTTCTCTCTTCAAAAAATACTGAAAAATTAATCCTATTAGTCAGATGTTTACTTTAGTCATGCAAAATATTCATAAATATTTATGAAAAGTGTTGTTGATGAAAATATTAAATTGAGAAGTTTCTCTTGAGAGAAAATGTGTTGTTTAAAATTTTATCATAATTAGTTTATTTTGCATTTCGGTCAAGAAAATACGAAGATTTGGGTTTCTCCGTATTTGAAATAGAAATCAATTAAATTTGAAAAATAAGTAAACAAATTTTTATTTAAAGCTTTAAAGTAACATATTGAACATTTTCTTTATTATTAAATTGAAAGTTTGAGTAAAAAATCATTAAAATAAAAATTTGATAAAATTCTGAATTATTCTTTATAAATTTTTAAAATTTTTTATTGAGTTTCTTGTTCTCAAAATCGATATTTCAAAATAATAAAATTCTTAATCATAAAATTTTCAACAATAAAAGTGCGCAATTATTTTTTCTCTTTATTAAAAAATAAATTGATCCACTTGATACTCAATTCAATTGACGTTCGTCACTCACCATGCGGTTATTATTAATCAGTATGCGGAAGTTAACATACGAGTATTTGCAACAAAAGAACTTCACTGCTTGAAGTGTCAAATTCAACAAATTCATTATAATAAATTCAGCGATAACAATAATCTAACAAACCTCTTTTATGTTATGCATGATTTGCCACTCACTATGTTCTAGCATTGAAAATGTTAAATATTGGAAATGAATGAAAGCGCAAAAAGCACACGATATAAGAGAGAATAATGGAAAATGTTTATTACTTATAGCACGGAAATGTCGGAAACTATTATTTGCTGTAAAAATATTTTTAAAGTTTTCATCACTTTTCAATGAAAAAATTGGTGAAAGTACTCAATTGCGGATTGGTGTACTTTAGCGCATTTTTGGCGCCCAGATCAGTGTTTGTTACAAATAACAAAGTTAATTAATTCGTTTATAGAAACAGAGGCTTTACCTTAAATACAAATGATAAAACAAAGTTGAGTTGCAAAACTTCATGCTTAGTTGTCAGCTTTTTAATTTGATCA